>JAXGGT010082828.1:2843-24618 GCA_035583425.1 Marsdenia floribunda
ATATATATATATATTAAATTAAAGAGAAATAACCTCCATTTATACTCAAACATTACTTTTTTCCTTCATCACTTTTCTACTTTTATACTATTTATAAGAAAATATGTTTATTTAGAAGAAAAAAAAAATTCAAGAAAGAAAGTTAAAACAAGTTTTTCATTGGATTAAATGAAATTTCCTTTTAAGAAGTTTTAAATGAATACTTTAAAAATAATAATAATAAAAAAGAAATAAATAATTGAAATAGATGAAGAAAAAAATAGTGATAAAAGTGAAAAGTTTTAAAAGATAATATTTTATTTATTGTTAAAGGATAATAAGATTTCAAAAAAATTATTTAAAGTTAGAAAACAAGAATATCAACAAATAAGAAGTTGGGAAAAAAGGAAAAAATAAAAAATAAAAGGAGATCGTGTAATCTTATATATAATAGAGATGTAGTTAGATATACAAATTAATAAGTCCATGCATATTATCCCATCCGCCTTATGCACACTTTGCCATCAGAAAAATGAAACCCTAATATATGTGTTGCTTCGCTGCTCTCATGTCAAACTCTTTTGGTCTGAATATACTCCTGTCCTACCACACATGCTGTAACAAAAATCCCCCTCTATCAAGATCATTCGACACTGTCCGTTTCTCAATGGCTCAGAATTAATTGTTCAAACACCACTCAGGTTTTTTTGCAATATTCCATGGAATTCCCTTTTTGCATTTACATTTCGGTTTACATGGAAACATAAAAACTCTCTCATTTTTTAAAACAGTTCCCTTACTCTTACAAAGCTTGAATCTTCGGACGCATTCATGCAAAGCACAAGTTTTCTCAACTGTTCTTGCCCCAGTCTTTCAATTTTTTAATAATGACCGTGGCGTTGGCACTTTGTATTCCTGTGCATGTAATAAGAAAGAATTTTCAGATTCCTTCCTAAATGTTTTAGTTTTGCTTTAATAAATATTTCCCTTTCTCACCAAAATAAAATAAGATAAATCGAAACTGGTAACAGTAGATGATATACATTAATTGTGGTGCAAAGGTGTTTTTCAGAAGAAACAAGAGAACAAAAAACCCTCTCACTTTGCCACCGTAGAGGACAGTCGGAGTTAATTTTCGACTCCTTGAAGGGCTACTTATTTAACATCATCTTTTAGAGCTGTTCAACCTGTTTAAATTTAATTAAACTTGGATAAATTTAATTCTAACTTATACATTTTTTTTAAAAAACAAATTATTAATTTGTTATGAAATTGTAGAAATATAATAGAATAATAAAAGTAACAAGAGATATATGAGAGAAAGAAAGAATTTGATTAATTTCTCAACTCTTGAAATCATTACAAATGAAACAAAGGACCTCTTATTTATAAAAAAAAAAAAAAAAAAAAAGTTTGATCTTATCTTTAGGGTATTACATCATCAATGATGTCATCATCATAATTTCTTTAGTCTCTTGGTTGAGCCTTCTCTCTTCTCTCTCTATGTGAGACCTTCTGCAGTTGGTGTCTGGTGATTGTGCAGCTCCTTCTCCTCCTTCTGCCTCTATATTCGCCATCTCGTCTGTTTTCCCGATCTGTTTTGTTCTGCTTCATCTCTTGTGTATTCCGGTTTTCTGATCTGTCCTATTCTTCTTCCTCCCTTGTGTGTTGTCCCATTATTCTCTCTTATATATATCCCTATCTATGTGGCTCCTCCTTTTCCCTTCCGTCAAAAGAACACGCCTCTAACTTCCCATTTGAGTTCAGACTAGCAGCTAAGTTGCTCAACGAGAAGAAATTTAACTTCAAAGCTATTAGATCTGTTTTATCCTCAGCATGGAACCTAGGAGAAAAAGTTCAGCTCTTGTCCCTTCCAAACAATAAGTTTCTGTGTAGCTTTTTCCTCGAAGAAGATCTTGAACGGACACTCAACACGGGTCCATGGAACTTTAAAGGTAGCCTTATTCTTTTCTAGAAATGGGACTCGAATATTGTGCTTGATGAACTTGAACTTAATACTGCTATCTTCTGGGTGCAAATCCACAACCTGCACATGAGTAAAATGACCCTTGAGAATGCTCGAAAGATTGGATCTTTCATGGAGAAATTTATCACAAGTGATGCAAGTAGTAGTAAACGGCTCTTGAGCAGGAATTATCTTCGAATTAGAGTCGAAATTTCAGTCTACCAAACTTTGACCACAGGGTTCTTCCTTGAAAGAGATGGAAAACAAAGAATCTGGGTCCAGTTTAAATATGAAAGACTAACAGACTTTTGCTACTCATGTGGATCCTTAACTCATACTCAGACTACCAATGGTGAAGTTGTTCTTAACCTCATGGGTCCTATAGACCCCAGTGATTCATTTGGCTCTTGGCTTCGAGCAGGAAATAACTCAGACATATAGGTAAACTCAAACCTCTCTCATTTCCCCCTGAAGGTGAACACAATCGATGGTCCTGATGAGAACGCTATAAATGATAAGTTGTCTGAGGAAACTGCTACAGTGGAGACCTTAAAAGTTCATAAAGATCAAAACTCTAACCCCTTTGCTTTCTCTGTCAGAACCCCTCTTTCCGATATCTCCAACTCGAACCCTCTGCACCACCTCTCTGACCTGGACTCTCCTTCAAAGTGTGCACAAACCTCAATCCTGGTAAATCCAACACAACACAACCATATTCCTCCTAACTCCCCCCTTATCCTAAACAACCCCTCCCCCCCTCTACCTCACTGCAAAAGACACCTCCTAATGTCCCTTTCAGTCAACAAAAAAAATCAAATCTTCACCTTTAGCTCTCTCTGAATCTCCTGGGATCACCCACCAAATATTTGTACCCACCTCCAACTTCTATTCATTACCCCGACTCCTCAACCCACACTCATTAATGAAACCAAGTCCTACTACTTGGTACAGGAACCTAATCCCCTGACAATCCTCAAAAATCAGATATGGACCCTCCGCAGGTAACTCTTTTGAACTCATCTACCCTCTGCATTCCACCCCTCGCAAATTCATTCATATAAAAAGACAAGCTTGTAACTGTAAAAATATTAACTTGGTTGATAATTGGACCTTTCCGCAAAATGACCCAAACCTTTTGCTCTCACTCTGATACAGCTGACCAAACAAACTCTCTAACTGATATTCTCCCCATTTTGGCCGAGGAGGAGGGTTTAAGCACGCCCCCTACCCATCCATGAATCTCATCGTCTGGAACTGCCTCGGGCTCTCTCAGCCTAAGGCAGTAAGAGCACTGAAGGCCCTTCTTTCAGTGCACAAAACTTCTATTCTCTTCCTCTCTGAGATCAAAATCTCTTCTCCTTCTCGTTTCCCTTATGTCTCCAAAACCATTGGATTCTCTAGCTTTGAATTGTTCCTGCCAGGGGTTCTACCAGTGGCATTACTCTCTTATGGAAAGAAACTGAGGATGTTAGAATTCTTGTGGCTACTCCTAACCTAATTAATGCTCTTATTTTTTCTAACCCCCCTGACATTCCTTGGCAATTCATGGGTATTTATGGACCACCTACCCCTATCCTTCGTCAAAACTTTTGGAACGGCCTGAAAGATTCTCTTCTTCTTTCAAGGGCCCTTAGATAGTGATGGGGTGATTTTAATGTTGTCTTAACTCAGACTGATAAGTTGGGAGGTCACCCTGTAGCTTCATCTAGTTCCGGCAGTCTCAGTGGGTTAATTGCTGATAATGGTTTAATAGATATTGGTTTTAATGGTAGTCCGTACACATGGAGTAATGGCAGAGTTGGAAATGCTAATATCTAAGCTAGACTCACCTACCTGGTATTCAATCAGATCACAAACCGTTATTGTTGAAAATTGAGGCTGTTGAATCTTTTTCATCCTAGACCTTTTAGGTTTGAGGCAATGTGGGCACTGGATAAGTCTTCCAATGATGTTGCACGTACTGCTTGGAATGTCCAATCCTTTGGATCTCCTCTTTCTCAACTCGCTTGCAGTTTGAAATCCGCAAAAAATGCCCTTAAAATTTGGAATAAGCAAGTGTTTGGGAACATTCACCACAACATCTCCTCAATTAGGGCAAGCATCGAAGCCATTCAAAATGCTGCCCAAACCGATTCTACTATTAGCAAGGAGAAGGAGTTACAAAAAAATTTAGACACCTTATTGAAGAAGGAACAAATCACGTGGAGAGAGAAATCCAAAGAGATGTGACTTGAAGAGGGGGATTCCAACACCCGATATTTCCATCTTTCAACCATCATCCGTCATAGGTATAACCACATTATCTCTATTTTAGACCATAAATCTGGTTGGATTATTGATTTTAGTAACATTGGAAACCTTTTTGTTCAGTATTACCAAGATTTGTTCTCCTCTACCTCCCACCAATGCTCGGTAGACCTCCATAACCTTATCTCTCCCTCCCTTTCTGTTTAAAATACAATAGGTTTAGAGGCTATCCTAAATCAAAAGGAAGTAAGAGATGTGGTTTTCTCTATGAGAAATGGCAAGAGTCCCGGCCAGGATGGCATGTCCCCTCATTTCTTGAAAACCTACTGGCTTATCCTTCAATAGAAAGTCACTAAAGCTATCCAGTTTTTCTTTGACAAAGGTTGAATGCTCCAATCTCTCAGCCATACATTCGTTACCCTTGTCCCAAAGACAAATAATCCTAGATGTGTGGAACATTTTATGCCCATTCTCTCTGTAATGTGGAGTACAAAATCATCATGAAGATCCTATCTAATAGACTTAGGCCCTTGTTGAATCATATTGTGTCCTAATACTAAAGTGCTTTCATCCCTGGTAGAAGCATATCCAATAGTGTTATCATCTGTCATGAACTCTTTCATCATATCAATAGGAAAAGAAGTAATATCAAACTCACGTCGGTTAAGATTCACTTGGCCAAAGTTTACGACAAAGTGGATTGGAACCTTCTTCACCATATTCTTCTCCTTCACAGTTTCCCTCCTAAATTTGTCCAACTCATCCTGGAATGTATTTCCACTCCATCCTTCTTTATTTTGATTAATAGTAGTCCCTTTGGTTTCTTCAACTCATCGAGAGGGCTTCGTCAAGGAGACCCTCTATCCCCGGCTTTGCTCACTATTTTTATTGATCTCCTTTCCCGGATGATGAGTCATACTGAAGTTAGAAATGAATTCCATGGTATCAAAATAGGAAGATTTTGTCCTTCGATATCTCACATTTTATATGCAGATGATGTTACCTTCTTTTGCAGAGTGGATGTTCAGGAGGCTCACAAGCTCCTTCACTCAATCAACTAATTTTGTGGCTAGTCGGCCAAACTATAAATTGGAACAAATCCCTGATCTATTTTAGCAGGAACACTCCTAATTCCCTTTGTGCAGGTATTTGTAATATCTTGAACATGACTGAATGCAACCACAAGAATCTCCCCCTTAGGAACCCTTTTTGCAAGCCTACTACCAAGAATGAAGCATTCAAACAGCCGGTGATACGACTTGGGGACATACTGAATGGCTGGCAAAGCAAAATTCTGTCACAAGCGGGTAGAATGACACTAATGAAGTCTGTGGTAGATGCAACTCCTATGCACCCTATGCAAACTTTCCTTTGGCCTAAATCTCTCCGTGCTAACATGGACAGATTGGTACGTGATTTTTTTTGGGGGTTTAAAGTGGACTCTGGCAAACATCTATATCTAAAATCATGGAAAAAACACTGATGTCCTAAGACAGAAGGTGGCTTAGGATTTCAGTAGTTTGAGCACATCAATACTACTCTTATTACCAAACTGGGGTGCTAGCTTGTCAGTGGAAAACAAGGTATTTGGATCACTTTGATTAAGTCCAGGTATCTTTGGAGGTGTCGTTTCCTTAACCTGCAGAACTGCCCAAACACTGCTTCATGGATTATGCAAGGAATCTGGAAATGTAAGGACATCATATCCCATAATATCTGCTACAATATTGGTAATAGGACATCGTTATCTATTTTTGAGGACCCTTGGATCCCTTCTATCCTAAATTTCATTCCTCCAAGGCCTGATCATTGGCCTCACCATATATATCTTGTCAGTGATCTTATGAACTGTGAAGCTAGATCTTGGAATACCTCCCTTCTCCAATGTCTATTTCCAAGCCATATCAGGAAAGCTATCTTGAAAATTCATATTCCTTTCCAAGAGGAACAAGACACATTACAATGGGTTGCCTCTAAGTCAAGCAAATTTAGAGTGAAATATGTTTACAAAGTCCCCTACATAACGAATCAATTCTCATCCTATGGTTGTCCCCAATCTTATTGGATGCACATTTGGAAATCTTCTCTTCATCCTAGACACAAACTGTTGATATGGAAAATTCTCTCCAACTCCTCGGCTAAGCAAGATAAACTCCAACACATCATTCATCTAGCTATAGTTAACTGCTTCTTGTGTGGTGCTGCTACTGAATCGTTACAACATATCTTTGTGGAATGTCCTTTCTCGGCTGCAGTTTGGGCCAACTCTTTGTGGTAGTTGAAAATTTCTGTGTTAGTTGGTCATTCGCTCACGTCATGGCTGGAAGCTCTCCTCAATCTGCATGATCATAATAGATTACCTGGAGTTGACAAGGATGAAGTTCTTCAATTTACTGCAGTGGCTTTTGAATACTTGTGGAAACTGAGGAATGTTGTACAGTTTGGAAAAGATGTTGGAGTGTGGGAATCACACTTCTCCAATATTAATACTGCAGCCAAAAGGTACTGGTATTCCAGTTTTAATAGAAGGAAGAAGTTACTGGTTGGTCCTACTGCCAAATGGGAACCCCCGTCTGCAAGTGCGATGAAAATTAATGTGGATGCAGGTCTGTTAGAGGATAAGGCAAGGTTTGCTTGTATTTTATGGAATCATCTGGGAAAACCCAATGGAGCTTGGATGGGATTGAAGATTGTTGGTAATGCTTTTGCTGCTGAATCTTTAGCTTCTTTGCTGGCTTGCAAAACAGAAGACGACCTCAAAATTTCCAAGCTCGTTATTGAAGGTGACGCGTTGGGAGTGGTCACTACTCTTGATGGTGATAACTCTTAGGTGGATTGGAAATACCGTTCTTTTGTTGATAATGGCTTGCCTTTTGTAACTAAATGGCCTTTATGGTCTGTTAGGTAACAGTAACTTTGTTGCTCATAATTCTCGTTGGGCCTCTTCAGAAAATTTCATTGGTTACCTCCCCCGGTTAATCCCCAATGATGTATTCAATGATCTGGGAGACAGTTCCTTTGTAAATTCTGAAGAGATTTACTCTGAAATTAAGGAAGAGGGCTAAGTATCCCAAAAAAAGAAAAAAAAAAAAAAAAAAAAAACTTTGCATCTTCAAGGTAAAAGGATAATGTTAATTATTTCGTCATAATTACTTTACGTTACTTAAGATGAAAAGATAATGATAATTCTTTAAGATGATGATCATCCACTTGAATCATGAATCTCGAAATAAGAGATGATGATGACTTATAAAGATTATGGACATTCACAAAATTTAATATATTTCATAACATAATTAAAATTTTCACGCAATTTTATTTTCTTTATTCTTCATGCTTTTAAATCTTTAAATGTAAAAATTATTTGATGAGTTTTTTTTTTTTTAAAATTTTTTTTAAAAAATAAAATGTAAGTCGAATATTATGAAATTTGAATATTTTATTTTAAAAATTAAAAAATTAGTCATTTTAATACTCATATTTTTATTATTTAGACAAATAAGTTCTTATATTTTATCTTTGGACAATCAAATCTCTATTTTATTTCTAATTGAAGAAAAATGTTCTTTCATCCACCAAAATGAGGGTCCCCCCCTTCTAACTTAGTGCATGAGGTGTTTTGAATGTATTCCAACTATAGACGACACCTTTAAGTCATGTCCACATTCTAACCGGGTAGATCCCTTTTGGGAGGTAAGCTCGGATCCTAAGTTTTTAGATGGCTATGTATATGAGTGCAGTTTCGGACCCATGACTAAATGAGAGTTTATTAAAATTTGAGTTAGTTAACGAGATTATAAATAATAAAAATGTCCTTCATAGGGCTTACAATGCTTGGTACCTAAATTTTGGTGACTGAAAATTATTAATATTTAGCAAGAATGTCCCTTTTGTCCAATCAAAAATTAAAAAAAAAAAAAAAGGATTTTAATTATCTAAAAAAATAAAATAAGGATTTATTTATCCAAACGATAAAAATATAGGGATTACAAATGACCAATTTTCCTTAAAAATTTGGCTTATTTAACCTCTAAATTATTTATGTTCAACTTGTTTAGTCTCAAATTTTTATTTATTATTACTAAATTCATTCCTAAACTATTTATTGATGTCCCAGTTTAGTCCTTTCGTAGGTTTCAAAATAAATTTTCACTAAAATTGTTTTAGAAAATTGACCTATTTTATTTTTTAAACTACTTTCTCTTAGCCTATTTAGTCCTAAAATATTTGCTTTAAACTAATTTCATCTCTAAATCGTGTATTAATGTTCTACTTTGATATTTTTGTAAGTTTCATAACAAGTTATCGAGTTATAATACTTTTTAATGGAGAAAGGGAAAAATTAGGTAAATATTTATGAGAATTTTCATTTTTATCCTTCACTTTTTTCAATAATATTTTTTTTTTAATCAAAATTTTGTTTAGAAACATATAAAAAGTTCAAATTAGAATATTAATACATAATTTAGAAATAAAATTAATAAAAAAAATTAAAAAATTATGACTAAATAACTATTAGTTCAAGATTAAATGAACAATTTTTTTTTTTTTTTTTTTTTTTTATAACTTGTTAGAAATCTACAAAAGGATCAAATCATAAGATTAATAAATTGTTCAAGAATAAATTTAATAAAAAAAAGAAAAACTTGAAATTAAATAAATTGAATAAAAATAATTTAGGAATTAAATAAGTTAATATTTATTTATTTATGATTGTATTCAAAGCTCTTATTTTTAAATGTTGAAGATTTTATTATTTGAATTTATTTTTATGATTTATCCTAAAATGTTTAATAGTAATTAATTATTAAATTTTAATTAATTATCATATACATTATGTTACTCTCTGGAATTGATGCATGAGATGACTGTATTCTTAAAGTTTTCCTCAAGAGTATAATATCTATTTCTCATCTACTAATTAAAAATTTTTCCAACAATATATAAATCATCAAAAGAAGTTGTGCCCTCAAAGATGGTAAATAATTCTAAAAAGAAATTCTAAAATATTGAAAAAATCTATTATCTCCTAAAGAAATTAATGATAGAGTTGGGATGCATCTCTAATTTCTCGAAGGGAAAAAAAAAAAAAAAAAAAAAACCTCCAAAAGGGTAGTTACTCAATCCAAAACAAACATGAAATCCAAAATCAAGAATCGAGACTCTTACTTATTCTCTTATTACTAGTATATGCTAAAAGTAAATAAAGGGAAGAGAATTAGGGATGACAATTAAAACCATACCCGATGGGGAACCCCTATACCGACTCGTTTTGATCGGTTTCGGGGATGGGGACGGTGATTCCCTAAAACAAAACATAGGGGATGGAGGCAGGGATGATATTAATTATTGATCCCCGACCTCGCTCCCATCCCCGTCCCCGCAATATATGTATATATATATATAATATTTTTAATTATATACTTATATAAAATAAAATTATAGTAGTAATTTTAAAATTTTTTTAAAATAAATCATAATAATTATTTAGTAAATATTAAATTGGATACAAATTAGTAAAATATTGACTATAATATATATTTTCTTAATTTTATACATAACATATACATATATATAAAATCATAATTAGCATAATAATAATTATTTTTAAAAAAATAAAACTAAAACTATTTATTGGTAAATACTAAGTTGGTTACAAACAAATAAAACTATAACCATAATATATATTCATTATTCACTTCTTAATTCTATGTTTTCATAAAAGTAAAACTATATTAATATAGTAATTGCAATTTTTAAATGTGCTATTTTACTTACAAGAATATAGACATAATATCATGAGTAGTTACTCATCTTGCCATTAAATTACTTGTAATGTAAATTATGTCTTTTCAAGAACAACTAACTCAACAATCAACACAAACACCAAATATTGCTTCAAACACGCTATGAGTTATCCAAAAAATGAATTCTCAATTATCAAATAAGAGGCATAAGAGTGATGTTTGGCGACATTTTCAGAATTTAAAAGTTGATGGAGTAGATAATGCTCAATGCAATTATTACAAGAAAAAACTTGACGGAGCTTCAAGTTTTTATATTGAAAAACATGTGAGGAAATACTTTATGTTTTACTTACGAAATTTATTGATTAATTTTGCATTAATAATTTAATTGAAAATAAAAAATAAAAAATAAGTGGTGCAAATCCCCGATCCCCAACGGGGCGAAGATGGTATAAAAAAAAAAAAATTCCCCGTAGGAAATGGGGACAGGAATGGAGAATATATGTGGGAACCAGGGATGGGGGATGGAGATGGGGAAGGGGTCCCCGCAAACCTCGTCCTTGTTGCCATCCCTAAAGAGAATGAACAAGAAGTTGACTCAATAAATAGAATCTTTTCTTTTCCTCTTTTTCCGGAAAAAAAAAAAAAAAAAAAACATATATCAAAAGTCCGATCAATAAAAAATAAATTTTCCAATAATCTTTAAATAAACAAAAGAATTAATTCAAATTCAAAATAACTTTTCTTTAATATAGACTCAAGTAACTGTAGTCATTTGTTGGTTAACCTAATTCAGCCCTAATTACTTACTTGCCTGGATGGTAAGAATTTCCAATAGTGTGAGTTTTTTCACCAATTCTTTATGGGTAGAACTCATAAATTTAGAACATATTCCTACAACTAATTCCTGTCAAATATGACCCAAAAACTTATATTTTACTTCTTTTAGAGAATACTTAAACTAAAAGAAATAAAAATTTCTCAAGAATAAAAAACACAAAATTCTTAGATTTTCAAATTGTAATCAAATAGAAAATTAAAATTAAAATTAAAACAAAAAAAAAAAAAAAAAATCAAATAGAATTGATAAGAAAATTGTGGACAATGATTTCGCATCTGCAAAATTAAAATAGAAATAATGCAAATATGAAATCAATGTAAAATATGTATCTCCTATTTAATCTGCTAATTTTCTCTGTCAATGGATTTGAGGGTTCTTTGGGTTTAAGGGTCTTTTGACGCTTGATCTTGAAGCTGTATTTGGACTTTGAAGAGGAGACAGTCCAATACATCAGGGTTTTGCTACCTCCAAAATTTGTGTTTTGAAACTCTCCTTTGGCCTTCTATTTATAGAGGAAGGAAGCCACATCACCTTGTCACGTGTCAATCTGTGATTCGTTACAGTAAATATAAAAGGTAATTAGTATTTAGTAATAAGTAATAAGTAATTAGGTTACAGTAAAAGGGTAATTAGTAAAAAAATGATAAAAGGTTAATTAGCTTGAATTTTAGTTACTACAAAATTACTATTTTTATGAATTACAGCATTTTACTATCTACAAATTACCCCTTTAGAACTTTGTGCACTGGCAATCAAGAATTGTCACGTGGACAAGTAGCAATTTCTATTATATATGTCGATTTATTTGAATCAAATTATTTAATTAAACTTGACTTTTGTAAAATACAAGATAAATATATATATATATGAATCGATTTTGAATCAAATTATGTAGATAAATCTGACTCGAAGATAAATACGATTTGTTGATTATATATATTATGAATCAAATTTGACTCAATAAATATGACTCGTTTAAACTTTTTCAAAAGATATTTTATATCAAATTAAGAGTTTGAATTTGACTGCACAAAGACATGAATCGTGGATTATAAATATATTATGAATCAAATTTTGAATCAATTTGAAATTTGAATTTATTTGAAAATAAATGTGATTCGTTTAAATTTTTAAAATATATTTTACTAATTGGTATTTAAGTCAGCTTAGACTCACACATTCGTCATTCGTATTTAAAATATATATCTAAATATATATATTTAAAAACGGATATTTTACAAATTAATATTTGGGTCAAATTATAAACAAATAAGAATTTGAGTCCCGTCAAATTCTTGTTTGATTTTCCTTTTTAGATTAGCATTGTCTCCAGGTACAAAAATTTTACGAGGAGGGCGATAAAACTTGGGTGATAGACCACTTCCAGCGGTTAATGAGGATTGCCCCTTGGCAAAATCATTAACAATTGTTGCACTTGAAACGGATAATCGAATGCAGCCCATGCAACCTGACAACTTCCAGTTCCAGAAGAAAGCTTTCCTGCAATGGCATTCTCCCTTCTGTTGTATCTGTCGTTGTCATCTTTTGAAGTATTCTCTTACATTTGTCCTTGTGAAGATTTCTTAACATAAAGTGATGAACTTAGAGATTTCTGCATTGTATTGGGCCCAGCAAACAGTGGCGAAACAGGCCTCTCATATTGCTGACATCGGTCTCCGGATTCCAGTCTTGCCATCAACTAGGCCTCTCCGAGGTTTGGGAAGGGTACGGTCGTCTGGCAAAGAGCTGAGCGCGGAACTGGTTGCTTCTTTTTTTTTTTTTTTTCCTTTTTAATGTATGTTTGTGCACCATCCAATTGCAGTAACTACAGCTCTTTTTTTTTTTTTTTTTTATTTGGACTGCCATTGGTCTCTTCCTTAACTGACCTTTTTGCAGGATCACTCATCGATCTCTTTGTTGGTTTGCTTTATGGGATTTCGCAAAACAGGTAAGGCTTCATGTTCAGCTTTATGCTTATGAAGTTCATCACAATTCCAATTGAGTTTGTTTCCTTAGTAGGTGTCAAAAGCTGAATGAGAATTGGTTTCCTTTGTCATTTTTGACAGAACTTCTTCTGAGCCACAACTACTGAACTATTTGCACCGACTTCCTCGGTATCAAGAACCCACCTGAGAGTATTTTCCATGTATGCAATCATTTTGCCTGCAATCCTTATTTCTCTGTCTTCTGTATACATATATTTTTGCTTCTTTTTTTTTTTTTAGGAGATACGACAATTGAGTATCCAAAACATTGAATATATAAAATGGACCACAGTAGTAGTTTTTTTTAAGTCCAAAAGAAATCGAGAAGTAAGCTTATCCCAAGCCCATTTGTGAAGCCTGTGATAAAGCCCCATGTGGGCTTCTTTTTATAAAGCCTTGTTCAATGCTTTTGTCTTCATGGTAGGCATTCCTCTTTTTTTTTTTTTTTTAAATAAAATTCTGCAGTCTTTTTTTTTTCTTTTTTTTAATTCTTGCAGATCCACTAACCACAATTCTAACCATTAAGGACTTCACCATTCAAGAGTGAGTTCAAATTATTTTTTGAAGCAGACAAGTGTGCAGCCCACTAGGCCTTGTATATTTTCCTTTTTTTTGTGTAGTGGAGAGGCCAAGAAGTCCTTTTATATATTTTTGGACTTGCTTCCTTTCTTCTTTTTTTTTCCTTTTTATGGATTGTATGAACTTTGTATGTTTTGGACTCCTTTTTTTTTTCTTTCTTTTTTTTTTATGGACTGTATAGACTTTATATGTTTTGAATTCTTTTTTTTTTTTTTTTTCAGATTTGTGTTGAGATCATCCATCATTTGAGGCTCTACAATGTACACCGAGGATGTTGATAGCCTGCGTAAGCATATCATCATTGCTGACCGCCGAGTGGATCTCGCATCAAACCATTGAGCTTAGATGTTCATGAGCCCAATTTTGGTGAATTTGCGCTTACGATTCTTCGATTAGCAGACATCTACCACATCACGAAGTGGTCTTTTACCGACACTCGTGAAGTCCTCACATTGTCTTCTTCCGCATCCTAACAAACGGTAAGTTTGCTATCATCTACAAGGCATAATGCAGACTTGGGACCAAATGAGTTTCTCCTTCCATTCAACCTAAAAAATGTGGACAAGTTTTCGTAGACCATTCATCCTTCCAATTTCGGCGAGACAACTTATATCAAGAACTATTGGGAGTGGACAGAATATGTCCTTGCCAGGCATAGACGAACTTTGGTGGATGCATATGTTTATGATGTTGTGTATGCGTCTTTATTTATCTATGATCGTTGCGAGAATGTGATGCGTACCTTCTGCAATAAACAGTGTCCTTCAACTAACACTTTGCATACTCCATTGGTGAGATGTCAATTTCAATTTGGGACTTGTATTTACTTGCTGGTCTTCGTGCAATTGGCTCCTTCTTTGATGAAGTCATACCTCCAGCCAAGGAGCTCTTCTCAAGAAATATACCAAGGCTAGTTCCCGCAAGTTATAAGTTCTTGTTCTTTGCTTTTTTAGGCTTACTGATGGTGACCCAACCACCATAACGTTCGAGTGATGGATACAATTTTGGTTCAAAAGTTCAAACAAGTATGATGCTCCTTCTAAACGATCAGTAAAGAAGAAAAGCTCAACACACCCCAAGATAACTCACAATCCCAGCCCTCCTAGTAGCAGAACAAATTCTTTTCTGCCTTCAATGGAGTCTAGCAGATCACTTGAGAACTTGCAAATTCCCGAGGCCTTATGTGCTGATGTACATATGGCGGCATTCATTTCTTACTGGATATGCAAATTCCTTCTTCCTAGTAAAACTGTTGATTGTATTCGGCCAGGAGTTTTCAAAGTTGCAAGCTTCATCGCACGTGGCAGGCCATGCATTGTAATGTTATGCAGTATCTACAATGGTCTTAGTGAAATCGCTAATTCATCTAGTCTGATAGATTGTCGAGCTTCTTTTCCCATCTACTTTGTTTATGCTTGGATAGCACAACATTTTGACTCGCATTTCCGTCATCCTTCATCGAACTTTTCAGTTGCAATGGTCCAGTATCATGGTGAGAGAATGACAAAGTACTTTTCTCGAAGTGAGGCAATGAAGTTATTTGAAAGGTTGGATTTGAACTTTCACGCTTTTCTTCCATTCAACATTGATGAATAGGTCCTTGCTGATGATGGGAAGCTATCTTCTCTAGAGTCTACCCTTTTCATTAATGTTCGTTCGTGTTATTTGACACTTTGACAAGGTGAAAGCTGTTTGATTGCTCCTTACAGTCCATACAGATTCTCCAAGCAATTTGGTTTTTGTCAAGATGTTCTTGGCAGTTTAAAAAGAAAGTCTCGCTGTAATTCGATAAATGAATTAATGCTCTTATAGGAATCATCTATTCGTCATGGATCTAAGTCGACGGTAACTACATCAGCAAGTTCTGTCATGCCCCTTTGCACAGAGGAATATGGTCAATGGCGGGATTCTACAACATACAAGGGTAAGGTAACTACTCCAACTATCGGTTCCACTTGTAGAAAAGGATCATCTTCTCAAATGATCGAAGCAGTTGCTTGTTTTCTACCAGTCACACCTCAATCTCAAGTAGTTGGTGTATCTGCGACAAACATGAATTCAAACAGTCATGAATCCAGTGGAAGTGTCGCGGTAAGTGATGATGATTGTGATCGCCCTTGAAATCATCCTCCAAAGAAAAGAAAGTCCTCACCAATCTTAGCTGTTCCTTTGGACTCCTTGCAAGATATTCCTCCTATGGAAGGAGAGTTCCAAATTCTACCATGTCTCCTTAGTTATTGATGAATCATGTAAGTTAAAGTACTTCTTCTCAATTTATTATTGTGGCTATTTGTACAACTTATATTATTATTATTATTAGTTGTAGAATCTTGAGAATATACCTTTCGTTGATGATTTACTTGATAGCAATCTTGTTGACTTTGGTGGTGATGATTTTGCTGATTGTATGACATTATCTCCGCAGTTGGAAGGGAACCCACCTTGTCAAGATTCCCTCATATTGGAGACACCTCCAAACCCATGTGAGACTGTTCCCTCCAGATTTTGTGAAGGTGCTTTGGGAAAGGATGCTGAGTTCGAGATAGTTGACAGCATTTGCCAAGTAGTCCTTGATCAACTTACATGTATCCCTATTGAGAAAGTATCAACCTTGGAAAAGAGTGTTACTTTTCTTATGGAAGATATGCAACATGCTGGATTATCTAATTTTAAAACTTCCATAGTTGATCTTTTTGACAGTGCTCGTGAATATAACTCTGTAAAGTTCAAACATGACAGCATAATTACAAATGAGGCATATCAAGAACGTTTTTCTACAGCCCAAGAAAGACTCGAGGAGAGGAAAGCTAGCTTGGAGGAGGCGTTGGCCGAAGTTGACAGTACGCGGTCTAAGTTGAAGATACGTAAATCCATAATTGATGATTTGTCAAAGCTCTAGGAGCATTATGAGGAAGAATCTCGAAAGTTGCAATCTTTAGTTCGAATTGACAAGAGGATTTTTGCCTTCGTGCAAAATTTTTCTCACCAATCCGTTGATTTGACAAAGGAGTTGGAGCATGTGAAGGATAAATTTAAAGCAGAATATCAAGAAGTGATGAATTGGAAACCTCGTTGATTGGCTTCTGCTCTTCTTCTTTCTCTTCATTATTTTTTTATCAGTTCTGCCAGCATACCTTATGATATATTTAAGAGACCTTTTATTTATTTATATGGATCATTAATAAAAGAACCGAACTTCATTATGCGATTCTATTTCTCTCTTCTTTTTTTTATCAGTCTTTTCTTTTCTTTTTTTATGACTTTTTTTTTTTTTTCTTAAGACTGAACTTAGAATCTTGTTCTAAGCTGCCTACGTATCCCATAGGGGAATCAAGTTACACATAGTTCAAATGTGCAGTTTAAACTCATACATCAAAGGATTAACATGCAATTTTAGCTCATGCATCAAGGTGCATTCATTTGAATATGCAGATAGTTTACACTCGTGTCAAGGAGCCTTCATATTATCATGCGAACAGTTTATCCTCGTGTCAAGGAACATTCATTTGAATATGTAGACAATTTATACTTGTGTCAAGGAGCCTTAATCATCATGTAGACAGTTTATGCGTGCCAAGGAATCTTCATATCATCATGCAAACAGTTTATCCTCATGTCAAAGAGCATCTATCTTCAACATAAAAACAGTTTATACTTGTGTCAAGGAGAACTTTTTTTAACATGCAAGTAGTTTATGCTCTTATCAAGGAGCCTCTATCATCATCCTCGAGTTTAGGAGAAGCATCCTTAACATCTTCCTCTTCAATTTGTTCTTCATCATTAACAGTGACATGATATAATGATCCCACACTTTCTTTATCATCTTCTTTTGGCTTAGTACACACTATTGTGTGAAATTTCGCTTTCAACACTGAACCGCAGTTTATAACAAGAATTTGACACCTCTTGATTCTTGAAGGAATTCTACTGCAGACTTCCCCCAATAGATAGATCTTTTATGTTTTTGGATCTTCTTTGAAGTATCAGCTATATCATATTTCCCATTTGCATATCCTTTTGTTACTGCTGGCGTTATTCTGTTGAACACAGAAGATCGTGAATTAAATCTTCGTGAGTGATCAAAGCAAAAGTTGTCTTCTACATATGATCCTTCATCCTCTACAGAAATGTAACAATTAGAGGCACGTTTTATAGCAATCTGGACAGGAGAAGGTTGGATATATTCGAGGCCAACACGAAAGTTCTTTGACAATTTATTGCTTCCTTGTACTTTTAGATCAACTGCTGCCACAAATAGTGTTCCCAACATACCTTTTGATTGACTATTATATCCAACCTTAGCCAACAGTCTGTAAGCATTGGGATCAAATCCTTCTTTAGTCCTTTTATCAGGTAATCGATCATGCTCGACTTTTGCCCCTTCCACTGGACGTACAAATTCTTGAAGGATTGATTTTGACTGCTTGACTGGCGCAATCGCTGTCAGTAGCATAGTAAACTCCTTCAACGCGTCAACTTTTATGAAAGGTGATTGTTCTTCTTTTCTCATTGACCTAGGAAAATAACACAAAACATTAGAAACAGATTCCTTCTTCACATTATTGTTTTGCTTTCATGTGTTTATAACATGCTCCACAATTGTTACAGATTTCTCTGTGAACAATGAGTCTTCCTTGGAACATGAATCATCTTGTTGTTCTTTTGCTGGCACTAATTGTTCTTTGCTAGGCTCTGCAATTTTACCACAGAGATAAAATTTGGCGTCTGCAATGTATGCTTCAGCTTCGGTAAAAGGTTTTTCATCTGCCACCACCTTTTTTCACAGTACCATTGTTCAAATATTTATAACATTGATGCAACATCGAAGGTACTACTCCATTATCGTGCAACCATGGTCTTCCTAACAACATATTATAGGAAGTTTTGCAATCCACTACGTGAAGAAGCACACTTGATACTATTTCATCAATTAGGAGATCAAACCTGACAGCACCAATAGCTCTTTGTCCTCCTTGGTTGAATCCTTGTATTATGAGGTCGCATTGCGAGAGTTCTTCAACATAGATGTCATATTCCTTCAACATGCGAAGTGGGAGAATATTGACTGCAGAACTTCCATCCATAGTATTTTGTTCATCCTCTTCTGATGCACATATCCAAACACGAACAATGGTCTATTATGCGGCTTTGATCCCAATAATAGATCATCATCTGTGAAATTTATTGAGGTCATACAAGTGACTGTCATCGAAGTAAATCATCTTTCTTTGTAGAACATTCGCCGAGTGATGTTTCTTTAGCATTACCAACTCGATCAACATGTATGGTTAGACAGGATGTCATTAACCACTTTTGAAAGGAGAGTTGATTCTTCCAACATTTGACCGACGTACAACTATCATCAACATCAACAATCTCTGTAACCCTTGGAACTTCAACTATTCCTTCACGATAAAGATCATTTACTTCAACTTTCTCCGGTTTAAGTTGGACAGAATTGATCGAAGTACATGTTGGTGACAGAACATCTTTGGAAGATTCCTTTGTGTTTGTACACAAAGGAGAGTCGAACATGATACTCGTTTGATTAGTAGTTATCTTTTCTTCCTCCAGTAGTATTTGTCTCTTACGAGCCAAATCTATTACCTAATCTTTGAAGACAAAAAATTGCTTGATTGGATGACCAATAACACGATGGTACTAACAATAAATTGGATCGCCAGCCCGACTTGCCTATCCTGGTTGCTTCATTTCAGGTAATTCAATTAATCCAGCACTTAGCATATCATCGAACATTTCTGACACATCTGAATCAAGAAAGGAATAATTCTTCCCTTGTCTTTCTACCAACGTCAGCTTTCTTTTTGGGAGACTTGACGGAATGTCATTCTTCTCTGCACAGTTCTTATCTACTTTAGTTGCTATTCTGACTAGAGCAACAGTTGCTGCAAAAGATTTCTTCACCTCTGACTTATAGTCTTCTTGAAATCTTGTTTCTCTTTTCTGCATGGTTCAACAGCAAAATTTTCTTGATCTCCATGAGTTTTGATGCTCAACCTCATGTCCTGGGCACGAGTAGCTAATTTTTCGAATGTATTTGGTTGGATTCCTTTCAAAATATACTGAAGGCTCCAATGCATTCCTCGAATGCACATCTCGATGGTTGACTTCTCACACAGTCGATCTCTGCAATCCAAACTCAAACTCCTCCATCGAATGATGTAGTCAACAACAGGTTCATCTTTCTACTGTTTGGTATGACTAAGTTCAAGCATACTTACAATTTGTCTGGTACGGTAGAAGTGATTCAGGAATTTTGTTTTAAGTTGGCTCCAATTGTCAATTGATCCCGGTGTCAGGTCAGTGTACCAATTAAAGACATTTCTTTTGAGAGGTTAGAAAAATTGCTTAACCAGAAGATCTCCTTCCGTTCTGACATTGCTGCACATTTCTACGAAATGGGCGACATGCTGCTTAGGATTATCTTTACCATCAAATTGCTGTAGTTTCAGAGGTTGATAGCCCGCAGACATTTTAAAATTATCAATCCTCCTTGAATATGGTTTCGAATATGCAAAGGAAGATCTTGAACTTCCTTCATATCTATCCTTTATCGTCCCCTCGATAAAGTTCTTGAGTTCATCAATGGAAATAGATCCATCCGCTGAAACATGAACACTTCTTTCTTGTTTAACGGTCTTAGATCCATCGACACATTTAGACTCATTTTCAGTAGTCTTGATGATTCCGATATCATTGGATCTTTTTCCCTGCTTGTATGTAATATTTTTCTGTGCTTCTTCAGCATGCCTTTGTGCAGTTTAACTGACTCACTGCTATTGCTCATTAAACTGGGCGATCACACGATCTTGATTTGCTGCATGTATCGCAATATTTTCGACCAGTTTTGTCAGATTTGCCAGTTGTTCCTCTATTGTTGAAGCTCCTGCCATCATGACTGGCATCACCGCAGTACTTGCAGAGGAATTATCAGGCCCATCATCATCAGTAACCGAATTTCCACGATTGGCATCTGTAGAATCCATTATGAGATCTTCGTCGTCTGATTCAAACTTGTTTGAATCAAAATGTGTTCCAACAACGATAATGTTGTTTGAATCATCTTACCTATGTTGCCTTTGGGTGGATTCTGAACAGGAGCAACATCAAAGTAAAGGTTATTGTATTTGAGGGTTGAACTACCAACAACTTGCATTTGAAAAGCAGGAAACATTCTTCTTTTGTTTCGAGTGGTGGGTCCAACATATGTTTCAGACATCACAACGCCAGTGCCAGTATTAGTAGTGACACTCTTTGAAACAGCCTTATCTATGCCTTTGTTCTTTGACTCCATTGATGGTATTTTGACAGAAAAGAGATGAGCAGTAGGGATGTCCCACTAGGCGTGCCAAAATTTGTGGACAATGATTTCGCGTCTGCAAAATTAAAATAGAAATAATGCAAATATGAAATTAATGTAAAATATATATTTCGTTAATTTGAATATACGTGGACAAATCTCCTATTTTGATTCTCTCTGTCAATGGATTCAAAGACCCTTTGGGCTTAATCTCGATTCGTTATCATAATATCAATATGGATATGATCCATCTCAAGGGTCTTTTGACTTAATCTTGATATAAATCTGACTCTGAGGGCCTTTGAGACTTGATCTTGAAGGTGTATTTGGACTTGGAAAAGGAGAGCGTCCGATACATCAGGGCTTAGCTACCTCCAAAAGTTGTGTGTTGTTTGAAGCTCTCCCTTGGCCTTCTATTTATGGAGAAAGGGAGCCACATCACCCTGCCACGTGTCAACTTGTGATTCGTTAGGATAAATATAAAAGATAATTAGTAATTAGTAATAAGTAATTAGGTTACAGTAAAAGGGTAATTAGTAAAAAAATGCTAAAAGGTTAATTAGATGGAATTTTAGTTACCACAAAATTATTATTTTTATGAATTACAACATTTTACTATTTACAAAAACATAAACTAAACTTTAGAATTTTAGAAAACACAAATAAAAGAAATGAACGTAAAGACAAAGTTTTGATTGTCTAGTTAAAAAAAGAAAAATATCAAAATCAAAATAATACTAATAAAAATCTTTAGGGAACAAATCTTAAAATAATAATAATAATAATAAGATGGCCTATAATAAAATTTTAAAAGAAATTTGAAAAATTATAATATTGATAATAAAATAAAATAATGTTTTAGAAAATCAATACTGAATACAAAGGAAAAAAATGGAGAAAAGTTCAATTAATTTTTTAAAATTCTAATAATTATAATTTAATAATAAAATACTGTTGATAATGATAGGACTTCAGGACAACAAAACTGAGTTCTCGTAACTGACAAAATATTCCGTTAAAATACAATAGATTCCAAAAAAGTATTTAACTGACAAAATACAAAAATAATAATAATAATAATAATAATAATAATAATAATAATAATAATAA
>JAXGGT010083035.1:0-29332 GCA_035583425.1 Marsdenia floribunda
GATTCTGTGAATTTCGATCAACCTTTCATTGAGAAATGACGCCACTATTTATAGGAAACAGTCCAGAGATACTTCAGAGATTTTTCTAGCTAAAAATCACAGATATTTCAGATCAAGAGAGGAGCACGGCCGTGTTGAGGTGAAGCACAGCCGTGTTGGTTGGTTTTTTTGAATAGCACGGCCGTGTTAGGCAGTTACTAAATGACATGGCCGTGCTTTTGAGGAGCAAGGCTATGTTGGGCGGTTATGGAATAGCATGGCCGTGCTTTTGAGGAGCTGGGTCGTGTTCCTTTGTGCCGAAATTGCAATTTAGTCCCTGATTTTGTCTGTTCTCTTATTTTAATCCCTGGAACTTTCCTGTAGACAAAATAATGCAAATTAGTGTCATTCTCAATCAATTTAGTCCAAATACTTTGAAAATAAAATCAAATTAAGCACAATTTGGTCCCAAAAATATGATATGTTTTAGCATTATCAGTTCCCTATAGAGAAATGAGTGGGTAATTTAGCCTATCGTTTGACACTACCCTCACATTTGGAGATGCATCCAGTGTTCCATGTGAGCTTATTAAAGCCTTATCATGAAGACAAGGATGAACCAAGTAGAGGTGAGTCCACAAGAGCTCCAACTTCCATAACCATGATGCTAGACAAAGAAGTCGAAGAAATTTTGGCGCATTGAGTGATTCCAAGGAGAGGCAGCCATCCAAGCTATAAGGAGTATTTTGTCAAGTGGAGAGGGTTGCCAAGTAGTGAAGCTAGTTGGGAGCACCAGCTCACACTATGGAACCAGAAGGACAAGATTCGGGACTATGAACAAGACACGACGAGGGCGTCGCCGAATTGAGTGGGGGAGAATGTGACGGCCGGTTCACTCGTGGAACGAAAACGACGGATGGAAGACCCTTGAAGCACCCGGAGTATGCTAGAAGAATCTAGAAGACTCAAGAGAGGGGCAGAATACTCTTGAGTTCTCATGAACGATGTAGGTCGTTCTAGAAGGATCTTGTACATAGTAGAGTCTCTAACGTTTACTTGATGTATAGAGAATTGTATAGATAGTTCTAGACCAACATTTATAACCGTTGGGTCAAGATGATCCTAACAGTTCGTTTAGGAGGAGGAGGCCTATAAATAGGGGAAGCTCCTCATTTGTAAACTAACCAAGAGTTGTATATGATTCTAGAGTAAACGAAGCTCTTAACATTCTCCCAAGCTCTCTTGTTCTAGCTAGCTTTCGGTTCTCTTAGCTAACTAGAAGGTTAGGCTGACTTGATTGCAAGTAGGAGTAATCAAGTGCCGCACAGTTCGTTGGTAGAAAAGGCCAAATCCGTGACACTAGGGATGAGTGGAAGAGCCTGCAGATGAAGATATGAATCTTAGGAGGAATGCGGCTTTTCCAAATCAACTTCCAGCTAATGTCAATTCCAGTGGATGTGCTGCCTTTGTCCCTGAAAGTCAAGTGATGCACAACCAAATGATAAGTGGAAGAGATTGAGAACATACGATTGGATGATAGAAAAGTTATAATCTTATATTTATATATTGTTATTGTTTAAAAGATAGCAAGTATATGTTTATTCAATTTTTTTTCCTTTATTGCATCTTCATATAAAATATTATCTCTTTTAGAACTTTTTCAAGTAGTTGGTTTTGTAGGTCGAATAGTGGAAATTTCTTTCATAGTTGTAAATAAAATCTACCTTTGATTCCTTCACAATCAATGGAAGAACTACTAATCTTAACTTCTACGTATATATATATTTTTTAATTTAATTAGTATTCACTAGCCACTTTGAAATATTATATATATTTGTTTAGCCTTCTAATATCCACTAGTCACTTTGGGCTCTGACTAATCCAAAATTGAGTTAGATTTTATCCCTTTTTCCGATGGAAGCTCTCCTTAAGACCCATTTGTCCATATACAAGGTTTGAATTTGAGACCTTATTTAAAGGGAACCAAGTTCCTTCTACTTGGACCCACGAGTTCACTACAAAAAAAAGTTGGCAGATCTGACGCCTATCAATAAGGTGACTGCAAACTGTCGTTTTTGGTCACCAGATATGGGGGGCTATATGGCCATCGTATATGGTGGACCAAAAACGACGGTTTGTACTCCAACAGTTATTTTTGATAATTTTTTGGAAAATGTTCTAATAAAAAATGACGGTTTTGTGAACTGTCGAATTTGGTTTGGCAAATACGGTGGTCTTGGTGACCAAATACGATGGTTTTATAAGTGTCATATTAGGTTAGGCAAATACGAACCCCCCATTTGAGCAAACATGGCGGTTTTGTGAACCATTTTATTTGGTTTGGCAAATACAACGGTCTTGGTGACCAAATACGACGATTTTATAAGTGTCGTATTAGGTTAGGTAAATACGACGCCTCATTTGAACAAATACGGTAGTTACAAAGCGTGATTTTTACTCAAAATACGAGTTAATAACTTCGATCAATATTCATATAATATCGGATTGACTTCAAATTTTGTATATTTTATTTTTAATATATTTGTAATAAATCTAACGGTTGGATTAAATGTTTGATTTTTATAAAATAAAAATGTGTATATTTTGATATTAAAATTATGAAAGTAGATGGATGAGACATGAAATAGTATTGGATTAGCTTCAAATTTTGTAGATTTTATTTTTAATATATTTCTAATAAATCTAATGGTTGGATTAAATGTTTGATTTTTATAAAATAAAAAAATGTGTATATTTCGATATTAAAATTACAAAAGTAGATGGATGACACATGAAATAGTATCGAATTGGCTTCAAATTTTGTGGATTTTATTTTTAATATATTTCTAATAAACCTAACGGTTGGGTTAAATGTTTAATTTTATAAAATTTTAAAAATGCATATATATTTCGATATGTAAATTACAAAAGTAAATGGTTGACACATAAAATAGTATCAGATTGGCTTCAAATTTTGTAGGTTTAGTTTCTCTTATATGCTTAACAAATCTAACAGTTAGATTAAAATTTTGATGTTTGTAAAATTAAAAAATGTGTAAATCTCGGTATTAAATATAGAAATATAAATGGATGACATATGAAATAATATCGGATTAAAATAAAATTTTGTCAATATGAATAATTTATATATATGGTTATATCTAACGGTCGGATTAATTATTTAATATGTAATAAGATGTTCCTTATATAATACATATAGATATGTACATCGTAACTTATACTTAAAAAATGTTATACCTTTATATATATGAAATAATTAATTTTTTTTTGATTATTACTATCAAAATAGTTATATAATGATTATTACATATTATTTCAGTGTTTAAAAATAATTTATATAGTAAAATATATCCTAACTCTAAACCTTAAATACTAATTTTTTTTAATTTATTTATTGGACTCAAAAATGATGGCCGACCCAACCAGAAATGACGATCGGATTGCCGTTTTAGGACCAAAATATATACTATTTTAAAAAAGACGATGGCCCAAAATCTTTTTTTTTAAAAAATTTATGGTAAAAAACAACGGTCCGGCCCAACTAGAAACGGCCCTAGATGGTCTAGATCCATTTTTTTTAAAAAAAATTTGCCCAAACCTGATTTCAAAGGGTCAGGTCGTCACCTGGCTGATTATTTATTTATTTATTTTTTTTTCCCTTCCTCTTCTCTTTTTCTTTCTTTCTTCTCTTTTTTCTCTGCACTCCACTTGAACCAGATCTAAAAATTTGAAAGCTTTAGACTATACAGTCATTTCATTCCCAAATTTCCCATCTCGCTCTCTCTTTCATTTTATTTCATTTGCTTGCTGTGATTGATATTCAAAAATTCTGACTGGGCTTCCCTCAGGCATAACCTAAGAAAATTGGGAGGAGCAGAGTGGGTTCAAATCCCAGCCCACAAACGCTACTGCGCGTCTTCATTCAAAGAAGAGAGGGCTTGCAAGGGCAAAAAGACGATTCCAATAACCTACTTCTGAAATAGAGTTATCCTCAGCTACAGAAAGAGCTAGAGAGTACTTTCGTTCGACGAGCCGATACCAAAAATGGTATGTTTGAGCGTTTGAAGTGGTCGAACCTGCGCCAAATCTTTTTATGGATTGCTTCTTTCTGATTAGGTTTTTTTTTTTTTTTTAGAATGTTTTATGTTCAAAGTTTGAACTCTAGGTTGTGGACATGAACCTGTTTTGAGGTTGTTACATTTCTGAATGATTTTAACAGGCCATTTAGTGAGGAAGAACTAAGAAATAATGTGCCTCAGGTAGGGGATCTTTACGTTTGCTTGAGTGTTGGTTTGGGATCTTTAGCTGATTTGTGGGCCTGGGGAAGGGGGAATATGATTTTTATGCAGTAACTTGATAATCAAAAGAAGTTATGAGAATAATTTTCTTTGGCTTTTAGGCTAAGGAGGCTCTGATTTGTGGTTCCGTCAACTTTGCTTGGCTCTGAATTGGTAGATTATTGGGTAAGTGGGTGTATTTTTGGACTAAGGCTGTAGTTTCATTTCCTCAGTTCTTCTTGGTTGCTTTTTATTTATGTTAATATGTTATTATTCAATATCGTTGGTGATTGAGGTCATAGAGAAACTAATATTTATATTGTTCAATATCCTGGTGATAAAGGTTTATGAACTTCAATATCAATTGCCAATCATTTATAGAGTATCCTTTAATATTCTACCAAAAGTTAGGATGTCTCATATACTTGTGAATTTTACTATGCCTCTTATATAGTTTCAAGTACTTGTGGTCATTTTTTTATCTTGTTTTTATTAATGTAATAATAAAAAATTAGCCTATATGGTTCCTTTGACATATACCATGTGCCATGAATTCTGGGCAACTCTTGCTATTGCTTTACATGATATCCCAGAGGTACAATTTAGTTGGTCAAATCTTTCATATTCTATGTGGGGATGTACCTCTGCGTGATAGGGTTTATTGTTCCAAAAGAATGTCATTTTCTTGCTTTTGAGTTCCCTAGCAAGCATGTGATTGTTCGCAACTTCAAGCATCGCGTGATGCTATTAAACTAATTTTGGTTTTCTTGTACCATTATCTATTTATTTTCCATCTAGTAGGTATGTATGTTACAGTTCAGATTATAGTGTCGTACTTATAGAGCTGTTCTTTGGCATATTATAGTGATAATTAAACTTCTCATACCAATTACACTTCCCTAATATAGAAACGAGTACATCCTACCTATATACTAATCCTTTTGGTGGTTAGAGGTAACTTCTTGCATTTAAGATTAGAACATAGAATGCTCAATTTACGTTCTTCTTGAACAATTTTAATTGGAAATGGTTTTCTAAAATTGTTTCCTCTATTTATACTGCTATCTTCTATATATTTTTGAGATACTAATGATATAAGAGGTTCACTGAAATGTTGTATGACTTAGAATAATAAAAGATAACATGTGACGTGAGTGGCCTTGGTTGTGAGTTTATTAATTGACTCAAAATGCTACAAAAGGTTTTTACAAACTCTAGAACTGTTTTGTATATTGGAGTATAATAATTTAATAAACTGGAGTAGAGCTTTTTATCTTAATTATTATATTTACTGGTGCTTCTTTTCTGTTAAAATAATTGGTAATTTTTTTTTTAGTGCCAAATTTGTTGAATTTAAAATATTTATGGCAAAAGCTAAGATATATATATTTTTTAAAACCTTATTACAATGTTTCTAGTTTCAATTCCAAGTTTTTCATTTTCAATTTCATGGTATAGGACAAGAAGCTGTTTTGGAAAATGCACATACAATTGTGAATCAGCTTATTGTTCTTGTTGTCGATCCCTATATGATGGTACTCAGATGATCTGCAGTGACTCATCTTTCTTTTCATTGACCGGTTTCTATGTTTTAGTCCTCTCAATCTTCTTTCTAAACTGTTACTATGATTGTTGTTGTTTGTTTATTTATTTTAATATCTAAATGATCATGACTTCAATTAGAGAAAGCTTTGTCTTTCTTAGGTAATTCGAGAGACAGCAATTCAGAGCCTTGTTGCAATATCTAATCTGCCTTATGCAAGGATTTATCGATTCAGAATGCAGGTTCACCAGAATAGAGAAAATGAAATTCAACTGTCCAGTTTTTTTCCCCATTAACCAGAATATATTGCATAGCTTTTTATATTCTATTTGGAATGAACCATTTTTGAAGGTTAAAGCTTTCAGTAGATCTTTGGACTCCTTCAGAACGGCAATTGTGGTGGGTGGAACAAATATTTATGATCATGTAATGCACTTAATGACTAGAGTTGAATTTTTGAATATTTGACTGAACGGCGATTTCCGAATTGAACATGTTATGCCATATTACATTTTGTTGGGTTTTTGATTAAAATGGCCCTCTTTTTGGCAGAAGCACAGTAAATGACTTAATTTTTAAAATTTGTGCAAAAATAGCTTTAATGCATATGTAATATGCGATATAGATTCTATAACGCACATTGTATAAACGTTATAATTTGAATTTTATAACGCGTACGGGATACGCAATATAAAGCCTATAACGCATATCCAATACGCGATATATGAGCACAATAAAATTCCTTTCATGCTGTCCTATAACGCGTATGTAATACGCGATATAGAGCAGAACTTTGAACAATTCATGCTGCCCTATAACGTGTATACAATACGCGATATAGAGTCTATAACACGTATGCAATACACGATATAGAGTCTATAACGTGTATCACATACGCGATATAGACGCATATAAATATCCTCTACCACAATTTTTTACAACATTTCAATCCCCAGAAGGCGTCTTTTAACTGGAGAAACAAAATTTCTTGCAGTCATCAAAGACAAAACATCAATATTAAGGTATGAGTACATTCTTAATGAGTTAATATTACTATGATATTGTGTCATTTGATTTATATTTTGATTAAGGAAAATTGTCCGGTTTAGTCCCTTATCTCTTTTCAATAATTAACATAGGTCCACAATCTATTTTTTTGACCTGCTAAGGCCCATAACTTTTTATGACCTGCCAATTAAGTCCTTCCAGCGAAAATTTTGAATTTTCCGGCCAAATTTCATCACGTGCCAACCACGTGATAAAATTTTATGGGTAATATCGTCCGTCCACTGTTCATAAACCCAAAAATTTTAGGGATATTTTTGTACTATCCCAGATTCTTCCATATTTTACAGATTCTTCCATATTTTACAGATTCTTCCATACTCTAAATGCTCTAGTACAAAAGTATCCCTAAAATTTTTGGATTTATGAACAGTGAGCGGACGATATTACCCCTAAAATTTTATCACGTGGCCGACACGTGATGAAATTTGGCCGAAAAATTCAAAATTTTCGCTGGAAGGACTTAATTGGCAGGTCGTAAAAAGTTATGGGACTTAGCAGGTCAAAAAAATAGATTGTGGACCTATATTAATTATTGAAAATAGATAAGGGACTAAACCGGCCAATTTTCCTTTTGATTAATATGAGTTAATTTTTAATTAGTATATTTTGCATCTTTAATTTACTTTTTAAGTGAGATATGATATGATATAGTTTACTAAATTTAAGCTTAAAGTGAGATATGATATGATATAGTTTACCACATTTATGCTTAAGTGAGACATTGTCTCGAAAATTATTTAATGGTTGAAAGTTATTTTTCGTTTTTGTAGATGGAATATTTGGATAATCCAATACAACTATACTTTTATTGAGATTGTGCTATATGTCATGATTCATATGGAATTTCATATTTTAATGGTATGGTGTAAAAGAGTTGGATTATTAGATGAAAAATTCAGTATTCGAAGTTAATTGATAAAGTTTGTCATTTCAGAGGTATTGAGAAAAATACTGTTAGGGTAAGATTTATACCCAGACATCCTAAGATTCTAAAAGCTTGCTCATTTGTGCAATATTTAGTTATTGCTATATGTGATGATGATGATATGAAACATCTTTGGTGCATTGCCAACTTATCAAAAAAAAGTGAGTTTAAGTTGGAAGGTGTTTGTATGTTGGTTGAGTTTGAAAACATCACAACTACTACTCATATCGAGATTGATGGAGTCGAATTGAATAATGTCCATATGGGATCATTTACATCACTTTTGATGGACAATGAACATATGTTCTCACTTCCAGTACCTCAAAACATATTTTCCCCAACTCGTGTGCCATTTTATGAGATGCATGATGGTGTAAATGATGGTATAAATGATGGTGTAGAAACTCAGCACATCAATGAACCTAAAATTCATTCAGAAGATTTAAGATCAATGAGCCCACGTGAAGATATGGATGGTAGTGATCTAGGCCCAATATCCAATGTTGATGGTAATCCAGCAAGTGATGGTCCGGATGAAGATGAAGAAGACATAGGTGTTAACGATTAAATTGAAAAAGAAACACAAATTTAGGAACAAGTATGTGTTTCATCTTCTCAGACTATCAATCGCAACCAATCAAGTTATCGCTCATTTGAATGTGTAGGTGATTCAGGATCTAGAGAACCTATAATTAATCCGGATAGTCGAGTATCCATTAACATGCAAAGATGGTCTAAAAATGATAATGAGTTGAGATTGGGAATGAGATTCATTGACAAAGCTCAAGCTACGTACGTAGTGAGAAAGTGGTTAATTGTCCAAGGACGAGAATTTACAGTTGTAAAAAGTAAGAGCAAAATCTAGACAGCTGAGTGCAAGAACAAAACAAGTGAAAGATAGTCACCTTATTCCCAGAACGATCCGAGAATAATAATCCTCCGAATAGCATAAGTAATAAACCACGAGCATGCTGCACACTCACATCCTCTGTAGCATCAGCAAGCAATGGAATAGAAAGATAGTCATGAAGATGACGGACTCTCAACTTATTCCCCTCAATATCTTCTCCAATAGGTCTAAATCCTAATAACCGTTGACAAATATCTTGCCACACGTTTGGGGGTTTATTACAATTCAGGCCTGTGATGGCCTCACCATCAATAGGTAGTCCCCATAATATTGCAACGTCCTGAAGTGTAACAGTAGCCTCTCCACAACTGAGATGAAAAGAATGTGTCTTGGAATGCCACCTCTCCACCAATGCGGTCACAAGCCCATGATCTAATGTGTAATATCCAGCTCGGGCTATACCACCAAATCTGGCGAGATCTATCAATTCCTTCACAACAACTGAAGTAGACTCGTAGAGATTCCAAAAATGAATTGAAATTTCTAACTTCTAGTGACTTCTCACATATACTTGACGAAGTCGTCTATATAAGGGTTGACCAGTGATTCGCTTGCTCACATAAAAGTCTTTGCTCAAATGGTCTAGGATTAACCTCGTTCTCTTCGTTCTCCATGGTGAAGTGATTCTAAACGCTGCAATAATATTAGTGCATCAAAACAAAATAAAAAAAATTGTCCATGAAGCAATATTTCCATCTAATCATTAACCATGAATACAGAATATATATATATATATATATATATATATATATATATCATTGGACATTTAGTGGTGAAGTCAAGGAATTTCACCTAATTAGCCAAACGTAAGAAGTGGTTAAAAAAGTTGGAAGTACTACACCCATTTAAAATAAAGAATTGGAAGAATTGAAGTTGGATGAACAACTTTGATGATCAAATCTAATCTATATAAACCTTTTCATAAGTAATCATAAAAGAAACCATATACCAACTATACAAGGACAGTATCTCATGAATTAAGTACATAAAGAATTCAGGAAATAGGGAATGCAAGTACCACTAAATACCAGATTGGAACATGCCTCAACTTCAATGCTCAAAGTAATTAACTGGATTGGACCTATAGGAAAAAGTAGAATAATAAAATTCTAAAAGTGCAGCCAACAAAGAACCAAAAAATCAATTACCATCATCTCAGCAAAATTTTGATTTGATTGGTTTGTTAGCAGTTGAAATTAGTTAATATTCCACCATCAACAGTTTTTCTTGAGAGAGAGATTCTATGCTTACATGGATACACATAAACATATATATATATATATATATATATATATATATATGTATATATATATATATTTGTGTGCTCGTTTTAGTTCCCTCATGACACATGAAAAAGGTTAAACAAGAAGAAGAAGAAGAAGAAGAAGAAAACCTATGGGTAACTTACTAAACAACTACGGTGGTTTCAATGTTTTTGTAGGAGTTGTCATTCTCTCCTCCAAAACCCACAAATCACCAAAGCAGTCGAGGGGTAAGGGAGGTTGCCAAATGTTCAAATTCAATTTTATTATAATATGAGGGAGGAGGCATAGGATCCAATATTCATATCATCAATTAGGTTAATAATGATGTACAACAAAGTTTACCTCCTTCCTATCCGTGTATCCTTTCTTTGTCTTCCACCTTTTCTCTCTACATGAGATCCACATTTTGTTTGTCTATATTATAAATTCTTAATAAAATCTCAAAGAATGGAAGTGGTTTTAAATCATTTTCCAAACATAAAACCTCAATGAGTTTTTGAACTTTTCAACTTAAAAAATTTACCTGAGTGTTAAACATATTAATTAAATTCCTATTAAACTATCTTCAACCTCATGTATGTGCGGCAGTTAAACAAAATTTATGAAAATCAACTAATATAAAATGTCTAAATCATTATTATAATTATTTAAATAAGAGCAACTCTAACAAATCAACTCATTACATGCCTCTTATTATAGGAGAACATACCAAATAACCATCCAGAAAAAAGAGGAAAAAAAAAACAGAGAAAGAAAAAAAAATTACCCAAGTACTTGAAATAATATTTAAAAGAATAAAGTAACAAGGATCCAAGCCAATTTATCTAGTTGAGAACTCATTCAATATCACGATTTTCCAACCAATGCCCCATGAAAAACATTATCAAAAAGAAGTAAACTAGCTGTAAAAAGAAACATTATCAATTGCAAGAAGTAAACATTATCAAGTGTACATAACTGCCAAATAATCAAGGGATCCAAACAACTTCAATAGCAAGAACTAGCTGTAAAAAGAAACATAATAATACAACTTTTGTAGACTTAATGTAGCAAATATCTCATAATCAATGCATGAAGTTCAATTTATGAGCCATAGAAAGTGTTCCAACTGCCAAGACAACAACATTATTCTCCAATATTCAGTAGATGACCCACAAAACAAAAGCACGCCAGCTAACCTCCCACACCCCAAACTGTTATCAATTCATAACATTGTGCCCATTCAACACTGTGTAACCTATAAATTGGATAAACCAGTTCAATGGATAACAAAAATTAATTTCAGTACCTAATAAATAAGACAAGAAATTGGTGAACGGTGGAGGACTTAACCTCCGACGAATTTAACGGAGGCCGGCAGTCGCTCAACTGTTCAGCCGCAATGTAGTGGTGTTGGTGCCGATTCGACAAAGGTAAAATGCCGCGGGATACTCTATTTACCGGAATGCGAGGGCTTCTGGTTTAAGAAGAAGCTTCAGCAACCTTCAATAAGGAGATCGGGGAAAGAAAAGAGAAATGTTACTTCTCGTGTGGAAGGAAGAAAAGGGTAATATTTGGGGAAGCTATATCGCGTATTTTGGTTGCGTTATAGACTGTATATCGAGTATGCAGTACGCATTATAATTAGTATTCAATATCGCGTATACAATGTGCGTTATAAAATCTATATCGCGTATTGCATATGTGTTAAAGCCATTTTTACACAAGTTTTAAAAGTTGGGTCATTCACTGTGCTTTTGCCAAAAAGAGGGTCATTTTAATCAAAAACCCCCATTTTGTTCGTATTAATTGGTGATTTAATATGGTTGGGTTGGTGTGAAGCTTTGTCTTGACTTGTTATTTCAGGATTGCTTTTAAATATATTAACTCTCTGTTAGTTCCATAAAATTTAAATTGGTATTGATAGTAGAGAGATTTCTTAATATCTTTGCGGCTGGATGCCAATTTGCTGCAGGTGATTGAGGCTAAAGCCAATGCTTTGGTAGCTGATTCTGCTGCCTTTGAAGCTCCATATTGCACTAGGGATTCATCCTTTTAATTTATGAGAACAAATTTTTGTTTTTTGTTTTTGAATTTTTGAAATATTATATTTTGTTGTATTTATCAATAATTTGTTGTAATATTATCGTTTAAAATTTTATTAATCATTATAGTTTTAATGAATTTGTTTTTAGTGTATATAATTTTTTAATTTATGAATATTAATTTTAGTTTTTAATATTAATTTTATTTTTCAAAATTATTATATTTTTAACAAAAAAAAAAATAAAAATAAAAACAATGGTTAGAATATTTGATGTTAAATTGTGTTTTTATATTTTAATATTAAAAATATATTAAACTTTTAAAATATTTTATTTAAAAAATAATTAAGAGCAAACATGACTGTTAATAACTATTAATTTTTACTCGAAAAATTTTAATTAAATTTTAAATTTTAAATTTTTTTAAAAAAATTTAAAATTTAAAATTTAAAATTTTTCGAGTACAAATCCACTTTTTAAAAAAAAAAACAATAAAAAAGTAGAAACCACGGTTGGGCACCGTCCTTTTGACTTCAACTTTTTTATAAATTTTTTTTAAAATTTTAAAATTAAAAAAAAAAAAATTTGACTTAAATACGACGATTAGGTGGCTGTCGTATTTGACCCTAGAAATGACAGCTCTCATGGTCGCCATATTTGCCTTGTTTTATTTTTTTTTAAAAAAAAAATTATTTTTTACGATATTTTGGCCAACTGTCATTTTCGTGTGTCATATTTGAGCAAAAACGACAATTTTGAGGCCGCCGTTTATCAAAAATGACAACAAAAAAACTGCCGTAATAGGCAAAAATGACAGCCAAGGAGCTAGAAACGGCGGCTTCCTGGTCGTCGTTTTTGCTTAGGATCTTAGTAGTGGTTGTTAGTTCTACGCTATTATATATAAAACAATAATGGTGATGATAGTGTTAATTATTAGACTTCACCAAGCCACTTATATACTGTTAGAAAATTAATAACAAATTTGGATTGAGTAGTATTAGATACTCTTCTAAAAGACTATTTTAGTTAAGTTTCATTAGAATATTGAAACAAACCCTTCCTCTAATTTAGAGTGTTACTGTAATGAAAAGTTCCAATAAAATAGTCCTAGTTTTTGGCTAGTTTACCTGAAAATATTTAAAGATAAAACAAATAGAAGTAGAGAAGAGGAAGAAGATAGCAAAGAATTTTTCTATGTATTGATTTGAGTAGAAAGGGAGTGCTTGTACGTGTAGTATCAATGGTAAAGTTTGTAATGTTCAAGAGAATATGCAAATAATTATTCAAATATGATGAATAGACTACACGTTGAATGTGTAAACATGAAAGAGATAATAATAGAAATAATTTATTGAAAGGTTAATGATAAAACGAGATAAAAACTAGTTAAAAATTTGAATTAATAATTTAAATTAATCTATCTAACTAAAAATATAAGATAGTTATAAAATAAAAATATTGTGAAATATTTATAATTTTTCAATAATCGAGATATCATCATCTAATGCTAGAATAAAATATATGGACAAGAATGCTATATGTCTTGTGTCCTTTGGACTGCAAATGAAATGTAAGCACCATTCACACATCATAGGAGGAATTTTGTAAGTGCTTAGAGAGTCAATTTGACTTTGTTACTATTCATATGAACCTAGTTCATGGATTTCTAATAACATACGTTTGGTTTCCATCAGTATTAATTAGCTAATTGACTTAATCCCATTCCCTTAAATATTTCCTAATCAACTTCCTTCCCAAAGGTTTAGTCAGAGGGTGGGGCCAGATTCATCTTTCACATTAATAATTAATGGAAATAGTTCCATTTCTCTACAGTTGTTTTATGACATCATGTATCAACCTCACATGTCTATTTTTTCCATTCTATGAATTGTTCTTAGCAAGATATATATTTTTGCTTGAGAGCCATAATGCATTAATACTGAAGTTGTTCTTTATTATATAATTGTTTATCATACAAAAAGCTGTTTAACCAATCTGCCTTGGTCCCAACTAACTCTAATGCTATAAATTCTAATTTCATGGAAGATCTTGCAATAATTGTTTGCAGGGATAATTTCCTTGCTACAACACCCCTACCAAGTATTGGACTCAATCAACTACCTCAAATTTAGAAGTTGATACCAGGAAGTAAGCTACATATTTAAATTAAGTAAATTTCCAGATTTTATAGTTTATTATAAATTTAATAATATTATATTCTTCGATTATACTAGATATCCATAACCACTATTGGAAGACCATTGACAAATATGTTGTAATCAAATTACCCATGCTAGTTCCAAAGGCAAGTGTTAAGTTTCATCATTTTTTAAACATATTAGATTAGTTCCATAATTTATTACTAATGATAGTTATAATGTATATATAATCTATAATCTAGGTTTCAGAATAACTTGATGCAACAGAGTGGTTTCTATGTGCTTCTTTATGCTAATTTTTTCATAGAGAATGCTAAACTGAAGCTTAATTGTCTTTAGGCCATCAAAGTTTTATGAGTCTACATTTTTATTACATTAAGCAATTTTTTTAAACTTAAATATGGCCAAATAATCATCATGATCAGTGTCTAACATTTGTAGATGAATGAGCTATGGTTTAGTGCAAATGACTTGAAAGGTTTTGTGGATAAATTGTGTTCGAAAAAAGGGTACTGAGTCTCTTCTGTTTCCACATTCAAAATAGTTTAGATATTGTTATGGCAGGGGGCCTAATAGATAAGGTAGTTGACAGTGTTGTGGTTGAGTTTTAGGGTAAAATGGATGGTAAAAGCTAAGTAGAAGTGGGTAGTGCAACAAAAGTAGAATTATACACAGTACATGAGGAGGGAGTTGAAGTGTTATAGTTGAGGTTGATGATAAAGTAGATGGTAAGAGTCAAGTAGAGGTGGGCAGTGCAACAGAGTAAAAGTAGAGGAAGTACATCAAGGAGTTGAAAGTGTTACAGTTGATGTTGAAATGGAATTAGATTTGGAAGTGGATGGTAAAACTAAAGTAGAGGTGGGAAATGCAACAAAAGTACAAGTAGATACAATAGATGAGGGAGACTTTGCAGTTGAGATGAAAGAAGGAAATGCAAAAAATTATGATTCAGATTATCATATTAAGTCTAATGAAGATAATAGGTTACTTGAGGTTGTTGTACATGAAGGACTAGATGATTTTTAATGCAATATCACTAGTTCACTCTCAACAACAAAACATTGATAATGCACTTAACTAGCAAGCTAAGGTAATTTTGACGATAATATTGGATAGGAATAGGACATAGATGTTGAGTATTTAACAATCATGATGATGATTGTTTAGAAGGCAAAGAAAGAGAAAAGTTTTCCAAGATATAGTGTTGTACATTATTTTGATGATCTATATTTCATAACTGTAATGGTTTTTAACAAAAAGAATGATGTTAGATCTACTATGATAAAGCATGGAATTAAATGGGGGTAGAAAGATCATATAAGAATGACCAAGAAAGAATAAAGGTTGTTTGTAAGGAAAGAGGTCGTAATTGGATGCTCGATGCTAGAAAGGTTGAAGATACTTCAACCTTTCAAATTTGAACCTTAAAACCTAAGCTTTCTTGCTCGAGGACACTCCATTACAACATGGCCCCTTCTAAGATAATAGCCGTGAAATATCTTGAAGACTTTATAAGTTATAAAGGAGTAAATGCAATTGAGTTTCAAGACAAAGTCCATATTGACTTGATCATCAATATTAAAATGAACAAAGTGTATAATATGAGGAAGGAGGCAAAAAAACTAATTGGGGCGAGTTAGAGAGACCAATATACTCTACTTTTGGACTATTGTGCTAAAGTAAGGAGGAATCCAAGTAGCACCATTTGTATAGATGCACCCAGAAACTCAAACACAGGATTAAGAGTTTTTAGAAGGATATATGTATGCCTTGAATAATTAAGAGTTGGTATTTTAGCAAGTTGTAGAAGAGTCATAAGGTTAGATGAGACTTTTTTGAAAGGCACACACTCATAGGTATTGTCGATAGTTGTTGAAATTGTTGCAAATAATGACATTTATCCAATAGCTTCTGTAGTAGTTGAAGGTGAAAACAAAAGTTCTTGAAAGCGGTTTATCGAAGGAATTGTTCATGATTTAAAGATTTATGATATCCAGAATTGGTGCATAATGTCTGATGATGTGGTGAAAATCAGATAAAACTATTCTCTATTAAAAGAGAAAGTCAAGAGAAGATGAGAGAGGAAAATATAACAAACTTGGAAGCTTTAAGGACAAAAAAAGTAAAGGAAAAGCTTCCAAAAGAGGAAACTAGGGTTTCCCTAAGGAACCAAGGTGAATTCCCGAAGGAGGAAAGGGAGTAATACCCGAAAGTGGGCTTGATGTTCTTGAAAGGGAACTCTTTTTCCAAGAGTGAAGAGGAAGTCCCGAAGGGGACCTTCTTAAGCTCCCAAATGAAGTTTTTGGAGGTTTTTTGAAGGAATTGGAACTCTCTTGTATGAAAGTAAAGTGAATAAGAGAATTAAGGTGTTAATTCTCTTAATTCATCTCTCAAAAAGTGCTCAAGAAAACAAAAAGAGTTCCTTAATCAATTAATCCTTGAGAAGGATCAATTAAGAACAAGGAAACCCAAAGTAAAATAAGAGAGAGAATAAGACAGAGAGAGTAAGAGAGTAAATGAAGCTTAGAGTAAAATTCCTCTTTTTGTTCTTGTTCATAGGTCTCCTATTTATAGGAGTTAATTGTCATCATCGGGATATTTTAGAGGAGGTTAGGTGAGAGTTGGGGACAGTTATTATGAGTGTTCTCCAAGTAATTAGTCAGCTTATCATTAAATATAAAAAATTGTTGACCAACAAAAGTGTTCTTTGAGGAAGATATTAAGATGAAAAAGCTTTTTACCTTTTTAGCCTCGAAGGAAATAATATCTTTAATAAGAACACTTAAATTAATTAAAATAATGGTGTTTAAGCACACCATGAAGTATTTTTTTTTTAACATATCAATTTGATATTATGGAATTAATTAAGTCAATTAAGCAATGTCATGAAATATTAAAAGGTTAACTTTGATAAATGTACAATGGTGAAATGCCCGAAGGCACAATGAAAGAAAATGCCCAAAGGCAAGGTAGCCGAAGGCCATTTTGAAATACCCTTAAATTCAGCTAACTTTCTCAGCTTTATGGCAGCCTCCAACGGTCCCCTAAGAGGTCCCAATGGCTAGTTTCCATCGGGAATCCTTGGGGTTGCCCCGAAGGGGTCCTTAAGGCTTCTTTCTCCTTTTTTTTTTTTTTTCTTTTTTTACTTCTTTGAGGTGTATATATAGCTCACTTTTGCCTCCTCTTTTCATTTTCAAATTCTCTCCTTCTTGAAAGCGTATTGCAAGATAACAAAGGTCTCTTTTGAGAACAAAATTTTCTTCTTTTGCTTCTTCTTGCTTCACTTGTTTTGAGAAGATCACCTTGGATCAAGTGGAAGAAGGTCTTCAAACAAGGTTTGCCGCCTCTCTCTTAAACAAATATGGAAGGAAAAAATCAAGTTATTTCTCATTCTCACTTCTTCTTTTCTTCTTTTTCGGATTATGGAATCAAGTAGTGTTGATCGGGATTTTGAAAGTGAAGTGGAAACAAGTATAGAAGAGACCATTGTAATTGATAGACTTCTAAGATTCTTAGGTCTCAATCTAAAAATATTTCTTCTCTAGTAATGGGTTCATCAACCCAAGATTTCCTCGTAGATGGTTTTCCCATATTAAGGATGGGTGTCTTGCATGATAAATCTAATATCCCATATGTGATTTGTTATAGTTTTGCAAATGAGAATTTGATTTCCCTTATGTTAATGAGAATGAGATTCGTGAAAGTGGGCTATATAAGCCACCTTTGAACCTTAGAGCCTTAGAGCCGAAACTATTAGATGGTGAAGAGCCTAATTGACCAATGTACCTTGAAACATTCTCAAAGGCTTTTTCTTTGGATTTGATAAAAAATGCTTACAAGCTTCCTTCCATGTTTCAAGTCAAATATTATGACAATGTGTTGATATGTAATCCTCCATCTAATTACATAGTAATTTATGTTGCACACCTTAAAGCGGGTTTAAGGTTTCCATTATTGCCTCTTTTGAAAGACATATGCATTTTTTGGCAAATCCCTCTTGTACAATTAACTCCAAATTGCATTAGAACAATCATAGGATTTGTCATTCTTTGCAAAGCATTCGGAGTTGTTGTATCCTTAGAACTTTTTTGGTTCTATTTTGTCATGGTTCAAAAGTACTCTGTAGGAAAGGGCCGTGGTTAGTTTTATGCTCAAAGAAGGCCCGGGGTTAAGGAACTTTTGCAATTGCCTTTTAGCATACATAATTGGAAGCAAGAGTTTTTGTTTGTTAATCATCCAAGTTTGGATAACATGAAAATCGCATGGAATCAAGCTACGTCCTTGTACAATAGCAAGCCCGAAGGGATTGACAAGCATGATACAAGTTTACTTGAAAGGCTAAATTTTATGTGTGACTATTGGGGAAAATTGGAATCCATCCTTGTTTCTTGATGGAAAAATATATGAAGATGGCACTTTCAATGTGAAAAAATTGAGTAAATATTTTTACCCTTTCTTTTTTACTTTTGTAAGTATACTTTGAATTTCATGCTTCTAACTTTTCCTTTTTGCTTTATAGAAGCAAATATCATGCATATGTTGGCCTCTGCAAAGGAGAAGAAGAACTCTCCGGGTACTAGGAAGTCGTCTCGATTGAAGGAAGAAACTCCATCTAGTGGATCGGGTTTGAAAAGGAAAGCTTCTACTCGTTTGGAAGCTAAGAAGAAGAAAGGATAGGGCTCTCCAATTCGGGGGAGCTAATTATTTTTGGAGAATGAAGTGCAATCACCCATTGTTGATGCTCCTAAACCTCAAACTTCAATGCCAACCGAGGGGCATAAAGAAGTGGGTCAACGTGCGAGTAAAGAACCCGTGGAAGCAACACCTTAAGTTGAGGAAATTTTTAGGCCAAAGTGGAGCCTTAAGGAAAGTGACTATATCGACAATGCTACAAAGGTGGCGTATCTACTCTTGCATGTTACTCCAAGAGGTGAAATGGAAAGAATAAGATCTTTGGATCCGTCAAATGTAGAATCCATATTCTACTTCTCACAATGCCGGGTAAGTGTTTCAAAGTATCTCAAAAATTTCTTTTATTATTTTATCTCTAACTCTTCCTCCTCTTTTTGTTTTGTAGTCCTTCCTCTTCGGACAAGAATTGTTGAGGAAAGGAAGGATTGATAGAGATAGGGTTGCCACCCTTCAAGCTATCTTGAACGTGAAGAATAAAGCTCTTCAAGAAGGGGAAATTTCCAAGAAAAAGCTTCAAGATGAAAATGAAGCTTTGAAGAGTGATTTGATCAAGGTGAAGGAAGAGCTTGCTTCCATGAAAGAAAAACTTCAAGTATGTGAGCAAGAGAGGACTGAGAAGTTAGAGGAATGAACTAAGATCCTTAAGGAGCATCAAGCCTTTGCGGAGGAAATGAATGCCAAAGTTCTTCAAGAAGAACAAAAAATTCAAGAATTGAAGGTTGCTCTTGATGCTAGGAATGCCATCTTTGGATCGGGTTTGTTGGAAGATGAAATAACCGAAGAGGCCAAGAGAGCCGGTTGTGAGCATTTTTTGAAGACTAAGGATGGGAAAGGTCTCATCATGAGATTGATGGATGGTTAGGTCAAGGCCACTCTTGTTGAGGCCGAGATGGCCATTAAAGAGGTGCATCCGGAATTTGTTTTTCCACTTAGCCTTCAAACTCTCCGTGATGATGATAGCATTTCTTCCTTGATGCCTTGGCAAAAGGATTTTGACTTTTAGCAATATGCAAAACCGTTTGCATCTCCTTCTGAGAGTGAAGGTGAATCGACAAGTGAGGCCGAAAAATGGGGCTCTTGATTTGTAATAGATGTAGGAATTTTTGTAAGAAATATAGTAGCAAGTTTATTTCCTTTTGATAGAAAGGAATTTGGACTTATTTTAAAGAAGATCCATTGGGATCAATATTGTACTTCCTTTTGGATATTTAAATGAAAAGCTTGCTTTCTTTTTGCAAATTGATCTTCTTATCAATTGTGATAAAGATCCATTGGGATCAAAATTGTAATGAATTTAATCATTAACAAATATCTATTCAAATTGAAAAGATTTTATTCAAAAAAGTTGAATAGTACATGAATATCTCAAAAAATTGAGATTAATCGAAAATATGCAAAAGGAAATTTTATCAGGGAAAATTTTCATCGGGATTTAGAGAATCACTAAAATTTGAACATCCGGGAAAGTCATTTGAAGTGACTTAACACTTGTACCCTCCTTAAGGATCTACTTTAGGGATTCATGGTGGGGATTTCTCCTTAGGGATTGGCCTTAGGGATGAGTCAAGGAAAAAATCTTTTCAAATTGACTGCATTCCATGTCCTTGCAATCATTCTTCCATCCATATCTTCAAGCTTGAAACTTCCATTTCCATTGTCTTGTACCACAATATAGGGACCTTCCCAATATACATCAAGCTTTCTTCCGGGATTTTTCCTACTTGCCTCGTTCTTTCTTTACACTAGGCTTCTTGCTTGAATGTGACTTGGCTTCACTTTCTTGTTGTAGGACCTTCCTATTCTCCTTTTGTATTCTCATTCTAGAATTGCCGTTTTGTCCCTTACATGATCTAGCATAAGAAGGTTTTCACCCAATTTTTGATCATTAAGTAGGGGATCAAAATATTGCAATCTAGTAGAAGGGATATCAATTTCTATAGGCAAAAATGCCTCTGTCCCAAAACATAGACTAAAAGGAGATTCTTCGGTCCGGGAATAAGGTGTAGTTCTGTAACACCAAAGGACGTTAGGTAATTCATCAACCCATTTACCTTTGGAAGAATCAAGCCTTATCTTCAAGCCTTGTAAAATTGTCTTATTGGTCACCTCCGCTAAACCATTAGTTTGAGGGTGTGCCACAGAGGAAAATCTATGATCAATCTGCATTTCATTGCAAAATTCTTGAAAATCAAGAGAGGCAAATTGTATTTCATTATCCGTAATTAGGATCATAGGAAAGCCAAATCTAGTAATAACATCATTGAAGAAGAAGTCTTTAATTACCTTTGAGGTAATTGAAGCTAAAGGCTTGGCCTCAACCCATTTGGGGAAGTAGTCAATTGCTTCAACCAAGAATTCCCTATTCCCTGGGGCCTTCGGGAATGGTTCCAAAAGATCCATTCCCCATTAGCAAAAAGGGATCCGGTTACATAGCAAAGTGAAAGCTATAGAAGGGTTATGATGAACGTTAGTATGAATTTGACATTTATGGCAAGTTCTTACCAATGTCTTTGCATCTTCTTCCATGGTAGGCCAAAAGTAGCCTGTTCTCATAATTTTTCGAGCAAGGCTCCGGGAGCCAATGTGTGCTCCACAAATTCCTTCATGTACTTCTTTAAGAACTTTATCTCCTTTCTGTGGACTTAAACATTTGAGTAAGGGCTAGGAGAAAGTTCGTCTATACAAATTGTCACCAATTACAATGTATCTAGAAGATACCTTTTTAATCTTCATAGCCTCTTCGAGATCATTCGGCAAGTCCCCGTTGGCTATGTACATGTAAATTGGATCCATCCATGTGAGGGAAGGATCCTCTGAACCCATAAAGACAAATTCAATGTAAATAGAATGTACTAGCAATGGCTCGATCCAAATGGTACCCGATGGGTGACCTTGTAGATCATCAAGTTTTAATTTTGATAAAATGTCAACTTCATAATTTTGTCTACGAGAGATATGTTCAACTCTGACATAATCAAACTTTTCTAAATGGCTTTTACACAAGTTGAGATATTTTTGCATATTCTTACCTTTCGTGTCAAAAGATCTATTTACGTGGCCTATAAGGAGTTGAGAGTCCGTTCGGGCAATGAGATTTTTAATCCTTAAACTCTCATTAGTTTTCAATCCTGCTAAGAAGACCTCATATTCAGATTCATTGTTACTCAAGGTAATCTCATACTTTAAAGCATAAATGAATTTAATACCTTCGGAGCTCTTGAGTGCAAACCCCACTCCCTTGTGATCCTTTGCCATGGAGCTATCATAATAAAGATACCAACATTCCTGAGGAGAAGGAATTTGATCTTTGTTGGCTAGGCTCTTTGGGGGATCGGGAATGGTACATTCTTGAACAAAATCTGCAAGCACTTGGGCTTTAATGGTTTTTCTTGGAAAATACTCAAGAAAAATTTCGAAAGCTCAATTGTCCATTTAAGGAGTCTCCCTGAGGCATCGGGCTTGTGCAAAATTCTCTTAATTAGAGCATTAGTGAACACATGAATAGTATGTGATTGAAAATAAGGTTTTAACCTTCTTGAAGTAACTACTACAACCAAAACATACTTTTCAAGGTTGGAATATTTGAAAGATGTGACTAATGAGTAGATAGGTTTGAGAATTTCTTCTCTGTTGGCATAAAGTATCGAACTGAATGTGTTTAGCCAGATGGCTAAGTAAAGGTGTAAAATTTCACCTAAAATAGGTGACACCAAAATGGGAAGAGAAGAAAGGTATTCTTTTACCTTCTGGAAGGCTTCATCACAGTCCTTTGTCCTTTGGAAGGAGATCTTGGACTTAACAGCTTGGTACAAGGGGAACGCCTTTTCTCTTGAAGTTGAGAAAAATCTGTTCAAGGAAACTATCCTTCCAATGAGTTGTTCAAGTTGCTTTTGGGTGGTTGGGGCCTTCGTTTCCATGACTACTTTCATCTTCTTCGGGTTCACGTCAATTCCTGGTTGGAAACCATGTACCCCAAAAATTTTCCTGCTTCAACTCCGAATGAACATTTCTTCAGATTTAGCTTCAAGCCATAATTTCTTAGTTTTTGGAAAATTTCCAAAATCTCCAAGATGAAAGTATCTCCTGTCTTGGACTTTATCAAGATGTCATCAATGTAAACCTCGACATTTTTGCCAATATTTTCTTTCAACATATTGTTGACAAACTCTTGAAACTCAGCTCCTACATTCTTAAGGACAAAAGGCATCCTTGTGTAGCAATATAAACCATCGGGGGTGATGAAGGATGTCTTTTCTTCGTCCTCCTTGGCCACGCAAATTTGATGATAGCCTTTATAGGAATCAAGGAAGGACAAGTACATATGTTCCGAAGTGGCGTCAACAAGGTGATCAATCCTGGGCATCGGGTATAGACGCTTTGGGATGACTTTGTTCAAATCAGTGAAATCTATGCAAACTCTCCAAGATCCATCTGGCTTAGGTACCACCACAGGGTTTGCCAACCACTCTGGGAATCTTACCTTCCTAATGATCTTGGCATTGAGTAAATCGGACACTTCTTGATAACTTCTTGTTCGTCTATTGCCAAATTTCTTCGCTTTTGGCATATAGGTTTTGCATCCATTGGGATCCCGAGACTGTGTTCAACAAAAGATCTTGGAACGGTGCCAAGTTTTGAAGGAGACCAAGCAAAAACATCCTTTTTGTCAACTAAGCAGTCTAGAAGGTCCTTCTTCAAGATCCAAGGAAGAGACTTCCAGATGGTGACTTTCCTCTCAGGGTGAAGTACATCAATTTGGAATTCTTCCACATCTATGCATGGGCTTAGACTTGCACTAGCATCCTAAATCCCTGTCATGCTGTCAATCTTCTCTATACTTGTCTTATCTTCAATGCTTTCTAGAGTGTTCATGAAGCACTCCTTATCTAAACGAATATCTCCTTGGATTTTGTGTACACCTCTATTTGGCACTGGGATAATGAGCTCATTGGCAAATGTATTGGCTATTGCCTTCATGTGATTTAGGGCTAGCCTTCCAAGGATTATGTTGTACAGAGAAGGCGTCTCAACAAGAATGAACTATGTTGTGATTAACTGAGACTTATTCCACTAGATCTAGAGTGGTATGGTCCCGATGGCATATATAATTGATCCTAAAAACCCCATCAAAGGTACTTGCACCAGGTTTACTTTTTCCATCGGGATAGACATTCTTTTAAAAGCATCTACATACAAAATGTTAGCAGAACTACCAGTATCAACTAATATACATTTAATGAAAAAGTTTTCAATCAAAAGAGAGATGACTAAAAGCTTGTCATCAGGAAAATTAATATGATAAATAGAGGTATCACTTAATTTTGGCTTTTTAAACTTTGGTTCTCCTTCAAAGACTAGTGAAATCACATTTATCACTTTTGGCTCTTCCTGTTTTGATGAATTCTCAAAACTTGGTGGCTTCATGTTACGGTTGCCATCAGTAAGTTTCTTTGCCACAAATTCAAGTAATTGCCCTCTCTTGATGGCATTCTCAATTTCTCTTTTTAAAGAAAAACAATTCTCCATTGTATACCCTATGTCTTTATTATAGACACAATAGAAATTTTTATTCCTTTTCTCCATTGGAACAGGAATCTTCTTAGGTGCGGGTAGAATGCCAAGTGATTCCACTTGACTGAGAATATATGCTCTAGAAACTGTCGAAGGTGTGTTGGAGCCACTTCCTGAAGGTCTCCAAGAACTTAGTCGATCAGGATATGAAGATCTTCGATCATATTGGGATCGGTAATAACTGTCTTTGCTCCTGTAGGAATTTTGACTGTATTGAGGCCTATCCCCATTGTCTCTTCTAGAATCTCTGGGAAACTGAGGAACTGTAAACTCTTCCTCGCCAAATCTTTGTTTTTTGACCGGAAGCTTGTTATTGGATTTGTACATTTCTTCCCTTTAAATCCTTCTTAATTCTCTTTTGGAACATTCTAGTTCCTCTCCTTTTATCCACTTAGCAATCTTTCCAAATTACTGGGTTGTGGTTTGTAGTTGAAGGAAATTTAGCTTCTCTGAGTATCTTCCAAGCTTGAGGCCGTTGCAAAAAGCCTCAATGTAAGTAGCCTCCATACAATTTTGACTGTCAATGTCTCCTCATTGAACCTCTTGAAGTAGGTCGAAAGCTGTTCATCATGCCTTTGTCTAACATTATGTAGGTGTATACAAGGTCTCTTCTGTAGTGAACAGGCAGCAAAATGTTGAATGAACATTGTTCCAAAATGATGAAAGCTCTCAATATTGTTAGGGGGAAGTGAGAGAAACCAATCTAAAGCCTGTCCTGAAAGAGTATTAGGAAAACACTTGCAAAGTAAAGCATCATCTGTTGCATACATGAACATAGCAGTGGTATAATATTTCAAATGAGTTTCTGGATCTGAGGAACCATTATACCTAGCTAATGAAGGTGGTTTAAAATTTAATGAAAATGTAAATGTTTGATACTCATACTTTAATGGATTAGAAGCAATAATATTCCAAGGTGTTGATGATGCTTGGAATGTAGGTAGTAAATGCTTCAATTGAACATACATATCATGCACTTTGTTATCAGTAGTAGAAGAATAACCAAGATGAGAAGTAGACTTAGCTTTTTCTGTTGGAGTTGAATGGTCATCCATGCTGTGAGGGCGTGGTGGTGATGAGGCAGTGAGATTGACCATCGGTACCTTGTTGAAAGGAGCATTTGGATCTGGATTTGAAGGTCCCGATCGAAAAGCCTCATTGGAAGGTAGATCATGGCAAGGCAATGCTGTACCATTAGAGGCTTCATGATTTTGAGTTGTTTGCTTCTCTTGGCGTTCCTGAGCCTCCATGAATCGAAGATATTCTTTAAACTTCTTCTTATGAGAGAGCATAAACTCAGTGTCTTTACCTCGTTCCAGAGATCTATGGAATTCCTCATCAATGTCATCATCAGATGGATTTCCCTCTTGATCATTTGTGATGTTGTCTTCACAAGGATTGGGATGTGAGGTGGTGTTGTGAACTTCCTCTAGAATAGTGTCCATCGGAGGTGGAAGTGGTGCTTGAACTACCGGAGGATTATCCTCGGGAGTTGTGCCAGCAATAGGTGTACAAGAACGGGTTGCCTTTCTTATCTTCATTCCACTTATAGGGTAGGCGCCAATCTGATGTGGGTGAAAATCAGATAAAACTATTCTCTATTAAAAGAGAAATTCAAGAGAAGATGAGAGAGGAAAATATAACAAACTTGGGAGCTTAAAGGACAAAAAGAGTAAAGGAAAAGCTTCCAAAAGAGGAAACTAGAGTTTCCCTAAGGAACCAAGGCGAATTCCCGAAGGAGGAAAGGGAGTAATGCCCAAAAGTGGGCTTGATGTTCCCAAAAGGGAACTCTTTTTCCAAAAGTGAAGAGGAAGTCTCGAAAGGGACTTGTGGTGTCCTGAAGGGGACCTTCTTAAGCTCCCAAATGAAGTTTTGGAGGTTTTTTGAAGGAATTGGAACTCTCTTGTATGAAAGTAAAGTGAATAAGAGAATTAAGGTGTTAATCTCTCAAAAAGTGTTCAAGAGAACAAAAAGAGTTCCTTAATCAATTGATCCTTGAGAAGGATCAATTAAGAACAAGGAAACCCTAAGTAAAATAAGAGAGAGAATAAGAGAGAATAAGAGAGAGAGAGTAAATGAAGCTTAGAGTAAAATTCCTCTTTTCGTTCTTGTTCATAGGTCTCCTATTTATAAGAGTTAATTGTCATCATCGGGATATTTTAGAGGAGGTTAGGTGAGAGTTGGTGACAGTTATTTTGAGTGTTCTCCAAGTAATTAGTCAGCTTATCATTAAATATAAAAAATTGTTGACCAACAAAAGTGTTCTTTAAGGAAGATATTAAGATGAAAAGGCTTTTTACCTTTTAGCCTTGAAGAAATAATATCTTTAATAAGAACACTTAAATTAATTAAAATAATGGTGTTTAAGCACACCATCTGACAGGAAAAAAGGGCTTGTTCATCTAATAAATGAACTGTTACCTTGGGTAGAACAAAGATATTGTGTAAGGTACATATAAAGTAATTTCAAAATTAAGAATCCACTAGATGCTTTGAAAGAAATGCTTTAGAAGTATGTCGAAGCAACAAACTAATTAAGTCTAAATAGGAGCTTCAAAATATGAAATGTTTGGTGAGGATGCCTATAGTTGGTTGCTAAAAAACACAGTTCCTATGCATTGCACAAGAGCATAGTTTAGAAAAAAATGTTAAGTGTGACTTACTCCTTAATAATCACAATGAAAGTTTTAACAAGAAAATTATTGTAGCAAGGAGTAAACCAATTCTTGGGCTCATAGAAAGAATAAGAGTATGTCAAGATTTGAAGGAGATTTTGCCTAGGAATATCTAAGTTAGTTGAGAAGCTTAAATAATAGTCAACTCGCTGCTACCATCCTATGCAAGGGGTAGCAAGTTTCAAGTGAGAGAATCAACATCAAAACAATTTCCGATTGACATTGAGGCAAAGCATTTTGTAAAAACGAAAAATATTAGGGATCCCTTATAAGCATGGAATGACTGCAGTTGGGATGGAAGGAAGAAATCTTGAAGAATACATGGATGAGAATTAGATTGTTGCAATATATGCAAATTATTATTAGCTCATTATCAACCTAGCAAATGGGCCAAAAAATTGGCCCAGAACTTGATGGACACCTGTTAAACCTTCTCCTAGACTAAAGTTACCAAGTAAGCCCAAATCGAAAAGGAGAGCTGAATTAGGGGAAAAAATATGAACCAGGGGTTGGCAAAGATGTCAAGAAAAGGTGTTACAAAAATTCATTGCAAAGGGTGTGAATTTACTGAACATAACATGGGCATTGCCCAAGGAAACAAAAAATAGCCACTGAAGAAGCAAATATGAACAAGTTTATTAGATGTGGACATCATGGCCATAATAAAAGATCATGCAAGGTTGAAAAATCATGGCCATAATAAAAGTCGTGGCTTCATTACATTTACTCATCAATCTTGGAGGTACAAATGACTATCCACATCCTCTTTTTTTTTTTTTTTTTTTTTTAATCCTTGTGGTTTTTTCTTTTTGTGTCGTATGCTGAGATTTTATTCTTTCAAGGAGGTGTTTAGTACTCTCTTTGCATTGGAGGAAGTTTTAATTCTTGGCATTTTTATTGTGTGTTGTCCACATAAAGCCATAAGTTAATCTCTAATAGTTATGCCACTGAATACTTAGACATGAAATTATTGTGTTTCTCGGCATGCAGATTATTATGTCTTTACATAATCAAATATTATCTTTAATTGGATGATTATAAAGATTGTGATTGTGCATAATAATAATCAAGTAGTGAGATATAAGTAATTGAGATGGAATTCGTCCCTCTTATTATAAGAGAGATATCTTTGGACGCCTTGACAATTGAGACCGAAAAATGCATGACCTTGATTTAATGAATTGATAGAGATTAATACTATATGTTTAAACAATCTAATTGGGTTTTGAGAAATTAAAGAGAGAATGATATAAATTTGACTTCTATACATGCTTTATATTCTATCAAGATATTGTGAGGTAAAGGATTATGTCATAGACTACATTAAGGTTCTCCTGAATCATGAGCTTGTCATTTAACATGGGTAGTCATAATGTCTTGCTAGAGACTAGTTATGACTTGCAAGATCTAAATATGATTTGGGCCTACTACCAATGTTAATTAAAAATATAGGGTCACATATTAAGAACAAACTAGAATGATTATGATTTATTATTACTCTATGTAGTAATTTAAAATAATGAGATTATTTTAAATTATAAATAGCAATTAATTATTTATATTTCCTCATTGGATAAGGAACTTGTATAGTATTTAGTTAAAACAAAAATTCTTATATGATAAAGATTAAGACTTAAATTATTATTATTTAAAAAAAGTTTTAAATAATTAATAATTTGTTTTTAACCTCACCATAGATGATGCATATATATATATATATATATATATATATATATATATATATATATTATGTATTCACCTTTTTTGAGAGACAAATGTTCTTGAGAAGTTCTTGAGAGTTTCTTGAGACGTTCTGATACGATCCAAAAGGCTGCAAAGACCTAAGTTCCAAAGGATCCCTTAGTAATGGCAACTGGACCCATGATGCGAGCAAAACGTCAAAAAATTCAAGACACACTTCAGGGTTTGATGAAACAAAGCTTACAAAAGATAGCTAAGGATTTTGATTTTCCTAATACATCAAAATTGACTTGGAGAAATGTTACCTATGTCGAGAACGAAGGAATGATGCAATGAGCTACTATCTTGCCACCTTACGAATTATAAGTTTTATATAATTCTTGGACAGATTTTCATTATATGATATTTAGGGTCATTTATTACTTATGATATTTTATCACTTCTTTCTTAAATATCACTTGTGATATCTAGCAAGATATCTCTTGCGCCATGTTGCCTAGGTTCAAGTATTAGTTACAACTA
>JAXGGT010083144.1:0-29329 GCA_035583425.1 Marsdenia floribunda
TTTAATTTATATGCAAATTTGTTATATATTGTAAATATCTTTTTGTACGTTATAATATTTGCATAAAATTTTAAAATTTTAAAATAATTACAATATACACTTAATTATTTATAAAAATAAAATTACAAAAAATAATAAATCAAAGATAATAATAATAATAATCTGAAATAAATTTAAAAATTAAATTAAAATATTATAATATACATTCTGCACTTGGGGTGGAATGTGTATCAAGTGTACATATATATATATATATATAGTTTTGTACGTCTGGTGGGTATCTAATTAAAATGAATTTATGATGTATTTCCATGTATTAAATAGAAAGTATATAAATTTGGGAGCCTTTCAATTCTTTTATACAAATATGGAAACATATGTTAAGAAGACATAACTATGTTTGTAATAGCCTCATTTATAATTTAAGAGATTTTGAGTTCGAGACATGTTAAAGATGAAAGTGCCTCAAAATTTTCAAAAGAGATTGAGAAAATATGACTTATAATATCACATTTTAATTTTAAGGCTTGTAAATACACTTGTATCTTTTGCAATGATGTTAATACATTTTTTTTTTCTTCCTAGAATGATAATCTTTTCTTATATATATATATAAGTTTTATGTTGTATTTTAGATTTTATTAGAAGATTGATGAATTTATTCTTCTTTTTTTTTTAATCTTTAATAACTTCGGTCTTTAGTCATTTATTTTTATTATTTTCTCTATCCATTTATCTATTACATGATTAATCCTTTTACTTAAAATAGCAAAAAAATAACATAAAAAAGTGAATAAAATTTTACTATTTAAATTTAAAAAAGGACCAAATATTACAAAAAATAGAAAGATAGACAACAAAAAAATTAGAAATAAATAAGTAAAGATCTAAGTTGGTTGAGGACTAAACTTAACAATCTTTCTTTTATTTGTTCGAGATATAAACTTTATCTTTGCCTAATAATTTTAATACAAAGGGATATCATTACAAATATTATAAAGGGAAAAATATCCTTGTAACACTTGAACTTTTCGGATTCTAGCCTTTGCACCTTAACTTTTTTCGACTTAAAGCGATAATCTTTTTTTTTTTTTTTTTTTTTTGTTCTAAAATAGCACTTCCACTAACTTTGATTGTTTAGATTAAAATTCGTCTGTTAGGTTAACTTTTGATAGGGGGTAGTTTCGTCTTTTCCTTTCTAAATAACGGAAATCCCTCCAAGATGAATTGATTTGACAACAACCATTCTTTATTATTTTCTTTTTCTTTTATATTTACTTATCTATTGATTAAAGCCCAAGATTTCATGGTATTCGGATTTCTTCTTCAAAGAAATTCATGAAATATGTTCATCTAATATGTTAAGAATTGAGAAAAACTTGGTGTTGAGGTGTTGTTGTGGAAGATTTAGCAAGGAGAAGATTTCTTTGACTAAGAGGAACCCGTGTAGACATTTTGCAACTTGCAACCAAAAGGAGGTTCAATTTTTTGTTGTTTCTTCATGCTTCGATGTCGATTCACTATAGTTTGTTCATTCTTCATTGTAAATGGTGTATTCTTCGTTCCCGCCCCTTTTTTTGTTAGAGTGATGATGAAAGATTTGTACGTTTGAGCTTCTTAAATGATATCTTCCACTCTCCTGAGCAAATCTTTTGTTAGCTGTTTTGTTGGGTCAACTTCCAAATCTTCATTTTCTACTGCTTCAACTTCCTGTGCTACTAGTGCTTGAATTTCCTCTACCCTTTCTGCATTTTCCATTCTTGCTACTAGTTATGATGCTGGTTGTGGTACATTTCCATGGCCTTCATTGTCCCTTGTTAGATGTTCTTCAACCTATAGGAAACAATGGAACATGAGAGTAGGTGAATGAATATATGAGTCTTGCTACTAGTTATGATGCTGGTTGTGGTACATTTCCATGGCCTTCATTGTCCCTTGTTAGATATTCTTCAACCAATGGAACATGAGATTAGGTAAATGAATATATGAGCCTAACAGGTAGATTTGAATGTTTACCTGAGTAGTGTTGCTAGATCTACTTTGTCTCTTTCTTTTATTTACATTTTTCTTCTTGTTGTTGTTCCTCTTTCCTCTGTTTCTACCTAGGCCGTGTTTTTTGTTTGGAGATTTGAACTACTTGCTACAAATGGTCTTAGGTCTAGCATTAGGATTAATGATAGTACACTTTGTCATGATCATAAAATTGGTTAAATAGCTCAATGCTGTAATAGGAATGAAACAAGGCATGAGGTTTTTAGCTTTTTTTGGTGAAGTGCAGAAATGCCATGCACACAAGGAATACTAGTTAGGCTCCATAGTTCACAACTACACAAATTTCTGCCTAAATCTACAATAAACTATTGTCTATATGGATCTTTTACTTGATAACCATCTAACCCATTCCAAAGTGGTTTCCACTCCCTAGATGTAATCACAACTTCCTCTAATTTTTCTCTTATTTTATGGGGTGCAAGGGCTTTCAAGTTGTTTTTTCATCCACACCCTCTTTTTGAAATCTTTCCATGACTAACTCTCTAATCCCTTCCATCATAAATAGCATGAGTTGATTCCTCACTTCAAGAATATTAGAATTAAATGATTCACACAAATTATTACATAGCATATTACTCTTTACATGTGCTGAAAAAAAGGATTTCACCCAATTATCCTTCTTAGGCCCATTAACTGCCTATCTATAGGTATCCTTATCATACACTAGCGCCCTCATTGCATGTTCATACAACATACTGTTAGTAAACCTATCAATCTTCCAAAACTTATCCTTTAAAGGTTTACCTTTGCGTAATTTCTTAAAACTGTAGTACATATGTTGAACACAATACTGTGATCACAGTTAGGTAGCACTTCAACAAGAGCAGCATCTAATCCTAGCAAATAATATGTCACAATAATCTCTTTAAGTATTGAATTTTATAATTTGTTAGAATGAATAAATTGTGATGGCTTCTCATATTATTTTTTATCAAATATGAATGTTAATGCATATCCACTATTTGAAATTTCCAAATCCTTTTCTAACAATTAAAAGAACTACTTCCATTGTTCAGTGGCTTCTTTCTTAACTACAGCTAGGCAATAGGCCACCATCCATTGTTGTCATCACTACCTAATTGTCTTGGGAATGTTCCTTTGATGTGACAACCATCAACTCCAATTATTGGTCTGCAATGGGCTTTCCATCCAATTTCTTTGGAATCTTGGTTGATAGCCATTTCCCCTAAAATTTTCATGCACAATCTCAATTGTTGAGTCAAGATGGGTTCTCAATAATTCTTCCTTATAATCCCATACTCTCTTATACTGTTCAACCTTATCCCCTTCAATCAGTGAAGTTGCAAATCTCCTAGCATTGTATGACTTGGTTTTACTTATCTCAACCTTTCATCTATATTCTGTCTTATCAGTTTAATAGGTATTTGTGGGTTCACCTTGAACCTTTCTACATACCTTTCTGCTACCCACTTAGTTGTGATAAGTCTATTTTTTCACTCATGATTACAATTACTATGTGTCAAGTTCAAAGACTTGACAACTAAATCCTTACTCTAATTTTCCTTTTCAACACTTGCAAAAATGAACCACTTGCATTCTTTTGTGGTGCAATTGGCTCTTATTCTTTTTCATTCCAATGGCCTAAACTTGCAAATTTTTTTTTCCATTCTAATGCACAAGTTTCTTACAGCCTCCTTAAACTCTGTCCACTTGCAAATCTCAATCCTATTTGAAATGAGGGGTTGATCATGTCCCTCTCACTATTACAATATGTGTACCTATTCTCATACTTCCAATCATCCTCCTTACTATCCTCAGTCCTAATCCCGATTCTATCTTCTTCCTCATTATCAATTCCTTCCTCAATATCAGCTACCCCTTCATCTTGTGTGTCATCACTCACATGTGTTGACTGTCTTCTTCTTCTAATCCTCCTCCTTCTTCCTCTACTTGTTTGAACCTCAGGTTCAACTGTTTCACTTCCTGTTTGTCCTCTTTCACCTTGTACTTCCCCTCCATCGGTATACCTATCAAATAATTGATCATCGTTACAATAGTCATTGTCCTCACTAAAGTTTTCATACTCATAATTAGTTTCATCTCCCTCAATATCTTGTTCTTCACTTTGCTTATCTATTTGTTGCTCATGCATCTTAACTTCAGTTTCATGTAGTTAAAGTCTTTCTTGACTCTCATTTCCTTCTACTTCATCTCTGTTCGCTGCTGTTTCACTTTGCTCATGTATTTGTTGCTCTTGCATCTCTACTTCAGTTTCATGTAGTTGAAGTCTTTCTTGACCCTCAATATCATTTGTTTAATCTATCTGAACTTCAATTTGTTGTTGCTCATGTCTTTGTTTTTGACCCATTATTTTTGTTTCATCTTGATCTTACTCAACTTCTATTTCATCTTGATATCCCTCAACTTTTGTTTCATCTTGGTTATTTCTTTCATAACCCTCAATGTACTTGTACAACAACTCCTCATATTCAAGCATTTCAGCATTAGTATTGAAGTTTTCTACTTCATAATCAGCATCACTTGAATCATCTTTTTTAGTTAATTCTGCTGCTTCTTCTTCTGTTTGTTCTTCTGCAACTCAATCACCCATGTCTTCTTCTCTTCCATCATTAAAATCGGTATTTTCTTCTTCTATTTCTTGTATCTCTTCTCTCCCATCATTAGTTCTTGTCTTTTTGCTTGCTATGTTTCAGCAACTCCTACCCTATCTCTCTCAATCCTAACAGCTTCTTCCTCCATCTCTTGGCTTGGAATTTGTTGTGCCTCCATTTCTATTTCCTTATTATGTTCTACATCTTGACTAAACACCTCAATCTGTGTAATTGTCTCAATCTGTGAAAATGTCTCAACTTAGGAAAATGTGTCAACTTGTGTAATTGAATCAATTTGGAAAAATGTCTCAACTTGCTCTTCTATACAATTTGATTTTTCTGTTGGCTTCTTAATCTAAGACTCAAATGCACTTGAAAAAATTTCATGCTATTCCAATAAATGAGGTTCTCTCCTAACAATATTCTGTTTCACTTTCTTTTTCTTTGAATATAATGCTCTGTTTCATCATCCAACTATTCTATACAACTATTTACTAGTTGCAACTTCGTATATGGTTGAATTTTTTAAGATTTTGATAATCTCTTTTTGGTCTCTATTTTTATAGTAGAACTCAATAAATTTGAACCTTGAAACCCACTCACACACACTCAAAATATCTACATCCATTGTCACTAATTTTAGTCCAGTTTTATCCCCTATTGGTTCTAACTTCTAAGTAGTAGTATAACGTAGGACCCTATTTTTTGTTACCTTTTTCAGCATTGGATTTATGTCCAACATGCTTAACCTATCTTTATTGCAACAATTTACATACTTGCACTTTTCACCTATAAAACTACAATAAATTTTTTCTTCATACCACTCTCCCCCAAAGTACAACTTTAATGTAAATAAGCCATCACCGCAATCTACTTTTCAAACCAAAAATATAAGGAAAAAAAGGTCTAAAATAGCTTCAGTCTAATAGTGAAAAAGTAAACAAACACAGGAAAAAATGACGAAGCAATTTACACATACAGAGGTAAAAAATTTTCAATTCCATCAACACCCATCACCATCGAAGTGAAAAAAAAAAAAAAAAAAAAAAATCCAATACAACATGTACAAAAACCAAAGTCACAAACACAAGCTGTTTACAGATTTTCTAGAACCCGATAGCAAGTTGAAACCATGATTGTGATTCTTGTGTCAGATTTTCTACTCAAACAACATTGTGATTTTCATTTTCTACACTCAGCAGAAAAATACTATATTTTTCACACCCTATTTCACTAATTTTGAATAGAATTAGTAACTTTCTAATTGTTGAATCAAAATTGAGGAAGAATCAAAAGAAATGATGAAGAACAAGTTCAAAGATTTATTATTATTATTATTTTTTTCTTTTTGTTTCTTGCAATCTCTAACTTCCCACTCTTTTTGTAAGTCATGGAGAAAGCGAAGTCCCTAGAACAGGAAAAGACAAAATTACCCCTATCAAAAGTCAATCTAATAGAAGAATTTTAAACTTAGCAGTTAAAGCTGACGAAAGTGTTAAAAAAAAAACAAAGTTGGAGTGTCACTTTAGATTAAAAAAAAAAAAGTTGAGGTACAAATGCTTGAATCTAAAAAAGTTCAAGTGTCACCACGACACTTTGACCTATTATAAAATTACTAGTAATAAAAAAAAAACATATATATATAAGGAGCACAATTTAACTTTCATTCTTGTTCATATAGTCAATTACCATATGAAGTCTTCAAGTTCTAGATATATAAACAACTTTAATGACTAATGATTTAGAGAGTTAAGAAATAAAAAAGATTGTAGGAGAATTTTTAATGGATATTTACATGGTAAATAAATTTATAGCAATAATTTTTTTTCTTTTTTAAGTAAAAGACGTAACATTATTATTAAATGAGTCTTAACTATGAGTTTTAAATAATATCTATTTTAAAACTAATTTTCCCTTGGGTTAGATTAGATTATTCTTCCAAAGGTGAACTCTGACTCTAAATTTTAAATAGCTATATAAGTGAATGCAATTTTGAATTGTCAACATGACTTAAATTAGGAGAATTTATTACCAACTCAACAAAGACTAAAAGGCTATGCGCGAATTTCAAATTCATCGTCTCTATGATAAAGATTTATTAGTCTACATTTTTATGAATTAATTAAAAGGGTTTTTGTTCTTGTTACAATGAGGGTTTATATTCGTTTGTATAAAGTAATAAGTATTTTCGATTAGCACCGGATAATGTATGCAACTGAATTTTCTGATGCATTTATTATAGGTAATAAACAAGCTAAACTAAGCTCAAATATTTGGGCTATAAATTACTCCTACATTTTTATTTTATTTTATTTTATACTTATCATAGATAAAAAATATATATTAGAAAAATATATAAATTAACGTCTCTTTTAATAAAAAATACTGAAACATTCATTAATTTTACTTTTCTTCAATAATAATAATTACTCCTAATTTTTAGTTATAACTGGGGATGAAAACATGGTGGAAGACTTGTTGGGACTTTATTTCCATCCCCATCTCCCATCTCCATATATATTTTTATTCTAGTCTCCATATAATATAAATATGGAGATAAATATGGAGACTCGTTGGGAATAAATATTTTTATTCCTATCTCCATATAATTTTTTTTTTTATTATATCTCATTCTCGTTCTCGTCGAAGATGGAAATCCCAATTAAAATTTTTCACTTTATATTATTTTTATAAAAATTTTATTCTTTTTAAATTAAAGTTTTAATATAAATTTTATAAAATAAAAAAAAATTATTTATCAAATAGTTTTACTTTTACAAAAAATTAATAAATACTATATTTGTTACAATTATATATATATATATATATTATAGAAGTTAAGAAAATATATAATGTGGCTAGTATTTTATTCATTTGCATCCAATTTAGTATTCATCAAAATTTTTATCATAATTTATTTTTACCAAATAGTAATAATTTAGTATCATGATTATTATAATTTTATTTTTAAATATATAAATAAATATATATAGTTTAGAGAGCGAGGACAGGGATGGAAGCGGGATTTAGGAGAACACTATCCCCGCCCCATCCCCTATTTTAGTTTTTTAGTCAATGGGATTGGATGCCGATTTCTTCAGTGGATACAATTTTAATTGTCATTCCTACTTGTCATATTAAAAAAATTTTGATAATTTCTTTTTACTTGTCACAGTTAAGAAATTAAAGTGCATTTATTAAAATTTTTCTCTTAATACCTTGTAATTAATATTTATTAACTATTCTTATAGAAAGAAAGTGAATTCAAAAAATATTGAGAAAATAGCCGGTTCTATCCCAAAACTATTTTTAAGCAGCCGATTTAGTCCCTAAATTTTATTTTTAGCTCTATTCTGTCCTCAATTAATTTTTAAATTACCAATGTAGTCCGTCAGCAAGTTTCCAAACAAATTACAGCTATTTTTTTTATTTTAAATATAAAGATCATAATATGAATTTTTTTTAATATATTGAAAATATTTTTAAATTTATTAATATTATAAAAATAAATTATCAATATAATTAACATATATAATAATTAATGTTTATATTACATTTAATTTAATTTTAATTTTTTTTTGCACAATAATAATAATTATTAAAATTTTCTCCTTTTATTTTATCAATTAATTATTTTTTCATATGTCTAAATTATCAATCAACGAATATAGAACAAAATAATTAATTGGTGAAATAAAGAGAGAAATTTTTCATGATATTTATTATGGTGTGAAAAAATTTTAAAAAATTTACATATAATACAAAAATTAATTATATATCTTAATTATATTGATAATTAATTTTTATAATATTGATAAATTTAAAAATATTTTTAACATATATAAAAAAAATCACACTATGATCTTTGTATTAAAAAAAAAAAAATTTACTGGCAACTTGTTTGAAAATCTACTGGAATGATTACATTAGAAGTTTAAAAAGTGATTGATGACAGAATAAAGCTAAAAAAGTTTAGTGATTGAACCGGTCACTCAAAAATAATTATGAGACCAAACCGGCTATTTTTCCAAAAATATTTTAATCTTTTCAAATTTTTATGTATAAATAAATATTGATATGTATAATTTTTTTAATCAAATATATTACAAATATGTTTAAAAATAAAATAAATATAATTTTTTTATAAAGGAAGATAAAAATATAATGGCTAAAATGTCCTAATTATACCTGAACTTTTTTAGATTTTTTGTTTTGCACCTATTTTTTTTTTTGTCCCAAATTTGCACTCCAACTTATTTTTTGTACCACAACACTTTTTTTAGATTTTTCTGTCAAATGATAAATTATGTTAAATCTTATGTAGATCACATGACCTTTTTAAAATTATTTTAATAAAATAATAACATTTTAAAATTTTAAAAGGATTTAATCATAATAACTACAAAAATTTGTTTAATTTTTTTTTTTAAAAAGTTTTATTAATCTTCTTCGTGCCACCAGTATCGCCGCTGCCACCGCCGCCGTTGATGACTACTGCCTGCATCGCCGTTGCCTACATCGCCACTGCCGTTGACTGCTGCCACATCACCGCCGCCGTGAGCATCAACCCTCTTACCAAGCTTCTTCTTTTCTCCATCCATTTGGCCAGTGAGCATCAAGAGGCTTGATATTTATAGCAGGACAGTAAATTAAACAATGATTTCTACTTTCTGACAAATAAATATTTTTTTAAATTATCAAAATAAGTACAATGTTACTTTCAAAAAAAAAAAAATATGATGTTATTTTAATATTATAATACATTATACATATATATTGTTAAAAAAATTGAGGCTTTTTTATGATGTTTTATATCATAAATTTCAGTTACATTTATTTTTCTAATATATTATATTTTCATTTTTATGTAAATAATTAATAATAATATAATATCCATAATGATAAATCATCAATATCTTTTTATTATATATAATATTATAAAAAAAAACTTATATTATAAAAATTACAAATAAAAAATTATTATTAAAAAATTATTTATGGTTTATAAGTAAATTTAATTTTTTAAGAAAAAAAAAAAATTAAGGATCTATTTTGACAACGTAAATATTAAATTTTATATTCAAATAAATTAAAAGTCTATTTTAACAAAATAAATTTTTATTAGTTTTTGAGAAGTGTGTTGAAAAGTTTTTACATTTTGAGAAGGTTTTTTATATTTTTTATATTTTGAGTAAAAAGTCCATCTCCTATATAAAAACTGTTAAATTGAGTTAAATTATCACTTTTAAAAGTTTAAACTTTTATAAAGTGTGAAATTTATTCTTATTAATTATATTAATTTTCTATCTCTTTTATTATTAAAATTTAGCGTTTTTAAGGAGCTTTTTTTTTTTTTTTTTTTTACTATTAGTTTAATCTAAATTGTTACTTTAATTGAAAAAGAAAAACTAAGTATAAAACACAAAAATTCTCTACAATATTAATTATATGTGTTTTAGACAATTGTTTAACAAGTTTTATATAAGATTCAAATCCAATACGAAAAAAACAACAACAATATATTGATAAATAAATTACATTTTTTTTTACTATATGATTGATTTAAAATGTTGAGATGCATAATTTGCGATTCTAAACTTTTAGCTATAACTTATGTGGTATAAGTATTAACTCAGTAATTTATCCTTCATAAATTGGTTAAAATTTAGCAATTATACATAGTTAACTTGTTAATATATTTTTCCTATTTCTTTTTTATTTTGTAATATTGAGCACTGCAAATTTAAATATTTTGATTAATATATTGTTTAAATGTTATTGATCGCGCGTTGTACTTAGCCAACTGCTGTTTATTTTCATTATTCTCTCCTATCTCTTTAATTGATAGTTACTCCTCTATTAGGAGGCAGTGGACTGTAACTCTCACTAATTTATCTTGTAAACTTCATTCAATAGATTGTAACACCTAGGTATGATCGAATGGTTGAGCTATTGAAAAAAAAAAAAAAAAAAAAACATGTATAAATGGATACCATTACCATTAAATTAGTTATTAAATTTTAGATAATTTTAAAATTAATATAATATTTTTTTCATTTAGAAATCTTTTATTTTAAAATAATTAATTTACATAAAATGAACAAAAAAATATATAAATATACATTTTAAAAGTATGAATTAAAATAAGAAAATTGACCATTTTAGCTTTTATATTTTATTATTTGAATAAATGAGTCTTTATTTTATTCTATTTTATTTTTTATTAGATTAAGAGCTCCTTTTAGCTAAATATTGATAATTTTTGATTATTGAAATTTATGTATGAAGCATGTATAAGTTCTATGAAGAACATTTTTGTCATTTATAAAATTATTAGCTAACTCAAATCTTAATAAAATCTTATTTAGTGACTAAAACTTGTCAAATTTGACTAAAAAGACAATGTTGTTTAATTAAAAATAAAATGAAGATTCAGTTACCCTAAAATAAAATATAGAAAACTAGCTATTTGTCTAAATAATAAAAGTATAGGAACTAAAACAACCAATTTTCTTTAAAATACTTAACTAAAAAAGTATTAATATATATATATATATAACTTATATACAAGATTCTAGAGTAAGCGTTTAGAAGATTTTTTTTTTTTTTTTTCCAATGACATATTATATAATTTATATAAACTCTTTTAATAATTGGGTTTAGTCCCTGAATACCCTTTGTTGTTTTTTTTTAAAAAAATAAATTACCGGTAACTTGTTAAAGAACTTGTTGGGGGACCAAATTATAAGTTGAAAAACCGATTGAGGATAGAATAGGGTTAAAAAAAAACAATTTAGAGACTACACCGGTTGTTTGAAAATAGTATTGGGATTGAATCAACTATTTTCTCTTTAAACTTTATTAATATATTTTATTTTATTTTTTAAAAACAATTAGTTTTGAATAGTTATATTAAATTTATATAGAAATGATAAGATATGATATTGGGATTTCAAAAGTTTTTATTTAATTTATTTAATTAGTATATTAAAAAGAAAAAAGGATCAGACACAAGTTCAATTAGTATGTTTATGGTACATCATATATGTATATATATATATATATATGAAATTCGTAATAATACAATTTTTTATTAAATAAAAATTTATACTTAAAAGTTAAAAATTTATTCTTAACATATCTTGAATTACAGAAGTTTCGGAATCTAACTTCCCTCCATAAAATGAGGGTCTTTATCACATTTCAGTGTTGTAACTCTTGTAACTATTTTGTAGCTATCCGTAACTATCTTCTAGTGATCGGGAATGATATGTTGTTCTTGGTTTAGAGTGTTATCCTTGGACTTGAAGTGTTGGGGTGATCAATTTAGAAGAAGTTGGGCAATGTGGAACTAGGGGATAGTGAAGCATCATGTATCTCTTTGGATGAGAAGAATATACAGGAATGTTTGAATGAATATGAAGTTAGTGTGGTGAGGTGTTCGTTTGGAGAGAATCCTTTTCACATAAAAGGTTTCAAAATAGCAATAGGGAAAGCTTGGCGTTGTGGTTCTTTCTCCTTGGACAAAGTCGATGAAATTTTTTATCAAGTTTTCTTTGCTTTGTAGGAAAGTATAGACTTTCTTCTGGAAAATAGTCCATGGACTTTGAGAATTAGTTGGTTTTGGTTCGACCATGGGAGAGTGCAGCTCCATGGTTCATCAATGATGTTGAACATGAATTTTTCTGGCTCCATGTGGTGGGACTTCCTAGATACTGTGTAGTGGTAGAAGTTGGTTTAAAATTGGCAAAATCTTTTCCATCATGTATTGAATTTCAGATAAGGTAGGATAAGAGCAATGGTGCTAAATTTATCAAACTTCGAGTGCAAATAAACCTCACTGTTCCTTTGAAATATTGCATTAGGGTTTCTACTCCTGATGGTATGATTCACATAGCATTGCTGAAATATGAATGGCTACCAATGATGTGCTTTCTATGTGATCTTATTGTCCATCGTTATATGTTGGGTTCCTACAGCAAAGAACGAGCAAATGGATATATAGGACATGCCATATGGTCCATGGTTGGGAAGAATAGATAATATTAAATTTGAAAATCCTCATCAAATTGGCAAACTCTCTCAGGATAATGAAGAGATCTTATCCAGATCTTCAACTCCTAAAACTTTGCCAATGAAGCATACAATATCTCAAAGGAGTTTGAGTCCTAATCAGCTTTCTTCTTAAAGATAATTAGTGCCATTGGATGTTGGAAAGGATATGGTTGAGAGGAGTCCTACTACGGTGTTGATTAACCTAACTCCGAAAAAAAGGGGTAGCTTATCTCACCGGGTTGGAAATTCTGTGTTTTCACCTACGAATACAATTAAACTGAAGGTTACAATGACGAAGGTTGCTAGGCAACCCTGCCAAGCCCAATGAGTTGCTTAAGTTAGAATTGCTAAGGATTGGGGTCTTTTCGTGCAATTCATGAACTTAAGACACTTGTTTGATCATCAAACCCTGATATAGTATTTCTTATAGAAACTAAATTACCATCTTCTCACTTAATAAGGTTAAAAAGTATGTTGGGTTTCAATATGGGTTTTGGGGTGGATCGAATAGGAATCGGTGATGGTTTAATCCTACTTTGGAAGGATTTTTTGGATGTTCAATTACTCAGTTATTCTAAAGGATATATTGATGTGATAATTAATAGTTGGTTGAATGGAGAAAATGGCTTCTTTATTGGTTTTTATGGACACTGGGAACAATCACAGAGAGTTCATTCTGGGGAGCTCTTAAGATGAATTGGCCGGCACAGAATTTTGCCTTGCAATTTGTGAGGCCGAACAATGGAGTGCGAACAGTGGTTGTCACTACTTCTGATCACTAGGCAATCTTAATGGAATTCATGCTTCCAATAACACAAAGAATAGTTCCAAAAACAGGCTTAAAAGGATAGAAACATTTCAAAGAGTAGGAATGCAAGGATATTATACGGGATACATGGGGAAATAGGACATATAAATTATATACAACACACATTGGAGGACATCAAACATCAGTTGCTAGCCTAGAGCAGTGAGAAATTCGAGACATCTCCAAAAATATAAAGCTACTAAGAGATGAAATCAACCAACTTTATGGTCCTAGAGGTGATGGTTCCTTGTTGCGAAAAAAAATTAGGAGAAATTGCTTGAATTGGTGGAGGTTGAAAATGGTTACTGGAAGCAATGTTGGAGATCTAATTGAATCTATCATGGTGATCAAAATACAAAATATTTTCAACACCATGCCAACTATCGACACAAAAGGAACCACATTGATCGGATCAGAGGAGAGGGAGATGTTTATTACATGACACAAGAGGATATATCATGAACATCAGTAAAATTATTTTAGCTAGCTTTTTACCATTGAGTTGTAATCCTTATGATATAATGAATATTTTGATCATACTGTGCTAAAAAAACTCTTTCTAGAAGAAAGTAATGATGTGAAAAAATCTTTTACGGAGGCTAAAGTTGCAGTGGCTCTAAAAGGTATGTATCCTACGAAAGTGTCGGAACTAGACAAATATCATGCCCGTTTTTTATTAGAAACATTGGGACATTGTTGGGCCAAAGTTCATGGAGATTGTACTGGGATGTCTCAATGGAAGACAAAATATTGGAGATTTTAAAAATACATTTATATGCCTAATACCAAAAATGAAGTTACCCTCTACATTGGCTAAATTTCATCCAATTAGCCTTTGCAATATGACGTACATGCTTATCTCAAAGGTGTTGGTTAACAGGTTAAAATTGGTGTTGGATAAACTTGTTGATAACTCTCAAAGTGCGTTTGTCCAAAACAGATTAATCATGGATAGCATAATGATTGCTATTGAGGCTTTTCATTGGCTCAAAATTGGTAAGGATGATATCAAAGGGCAGTTAAGGACAAAGAATGGCAAGGAATTCAAATGGGTAGGAATACTCCCCATATATTTCATTATTTTTTTGTTCATGTGATTGTTTTTTGTTTTCTAAAGGTACTCCTTAGAGTTCAAAAACCCCGAAAACTGTGTTGAATACATATGAGTAGATTTATGGATAAAAGATCAATTAATCTACAAAAATCTTCAGTTTACTCCTCCAAAAATGTGTTACTTCTTGAAGACATTCATTGCAACAAACTTTGGGAATGACTATCCTCAATGGCAATGGAAAGTACTTGGGATTGCCTCATTTGATTGGAAGATCAAAAAAAGAGATTTTTCTTATATTAAAGATAAGAGTTTGGAAAAAAAAATCATGGATAGAAGGAGAAGCTTTTATCTCACACTGGAAAAGAGATCCTTATCAAATCAGTACTCCAGGCTATTCCTGCATATGCTATGGCCATTTACGAATTGCCAACTAGCCTATGTAAAGCAATTATTGCAATTATAAGAGATTTTTGGTGGAAAAATGCTAACGGGAAAGTGCTAAACTGAGTATCTTGGGATAAAATCTGTATTCCAAAAAACATGAAGGAGGGTTAGGGTTTAAGAGGCTTAATCCTTTTAATCAAGCTATGTCAGCAAAACAAGGGTGACTATTTTTACAAAACCCGAATGCCCTAGTGACAAGAATTTTCCAACACAACTATTTCAAAAATTGTGATTTTTAAAAGGCTAAACCTGGTGGACAATCTCTTTCTTATGGCAATCAATACTATTCCGAAGCGAGCTTTTGTCAAAAGTACTTAGATGACGCATTAGTGATGGAAAATGAGTTCGTGCATTTGAGGATCCATGGTTACCTTTTGAAATTACATTTAAACCCATAACTTATCCTCATTTCTTGTAGGAAAGATTATTTGTGGTTGATTTACACAATGAGGGTGCATGGAAATCCCAGTTATTACAATTGTTATTGTGTCACAGAGATGTGGATAGGATTTGCAAAGTTCCCTTATGCACATATGGTGGAGAGGATATTTTAATATGGCACTATACACCCATGGGGAGTTTCATAGAGTCTTCAACATATAAGGTGGCCATTAAGGATCGAATTCATGCAATGCAAACTGAATCATCTAACGATCCCAAAACTCACGGGAAAATTATATGGGACAATTGTATTCTTCCACCTCCAAAGGTAAAACACTTCCTATGGAGATTATGCCATAAAACATTGTTGTGCAATACCAATTTGAGGTGTAGGAGAATGCTAGATAATGATATGTCCAAGATTCTCAATGTCAATAAGAGGACACTCGTATTATTGGACTGTGCATTTGGAAATATGGCATCTTCTAGATTTTCCTATGGACACTTACTCCCATAATGCTTCTTTATCTTGGCTGGATTTGTGCACAATACTCATGAGGTTACTACATGACAATGGACATCAAAGTGGACTCGGTGTGTATGGTGATGTGGGTGATTTGAGTGGAGTGCAACGATCTTGTTTTCAATGGAAAACAAATGATGCCAAAGTGATGTGGTAAAAACTTAACACCAATGCTTGTACCAGAAGATGACAATATTAACCACAATGTTGTCCCCAGTAAATGATTGTCTTCTTCCCAAAGGTGAGGAGGGGCTTACCCCCGTTTTAACCTCCGATGCCAAAGTTAGTAATGTATAGAATGTGATAAAGCATGTAAATAAGGTTTGTAGGAAGACTAGGGAAAAAGGAGCGTTCTTACGAGACTCAGCCAACCACCTTGCATGAGGAAGAACCTTCATTTTATAGGCAAATTTGGTTATGCTTTGAGATTCGTGAAAGTTGACATGTATGTGTCACCATCCTCTTGATTTATTCCTGTGGTGCCACGTGTCCAACTTCGTGGATGCCAAATTATTATTCAAAGTAGAAAATTGTATCTACTTGAGTACTGGTGTCAGTAGGGGCGGCGCATGTCAGAGCTGTCTTGTCACTGCAATTTTCAATCGCGCTCCTCGCGTTGTAACTCGTGAGGTCGACATAACCAGAGGTCGCTCGAGCGGCTTGCTTACTTTGATCCCATCTGCAGCGAGTAGACAAGTCGCAAATGCTATCGGAGAGCCTCTCTTTTGCTTCACTTTCTTGTCGTAGTCGGGCACCTCAATCGTCGAGGTTGTCGATCTGATTTTGCCGATGACGAGGTCGACCAGACGAGGTGTGAGACTTATGATAAATTATCTGCTCACAAAGGTAGTACTAGACATTGGATTAAGATTACTGCATGATTTCACCAATAATGCTTCTGTAGTTAACATGTATAATAGGGCAAGATCTATTATCAATTGGACACCTTCAAAAGGTATGGTTGTTTGTTAAGAGATCACTACGTCAACTGCATATTTTTTCATGCACAGGACCTCTGCGTGGCATTGTTCATGTTGAATATGTTGAACTCCTCAACATTTGGAAGGGGCTCAACTGGTTGAAACAATTCAATTTCCAACCTATCACTATTGAGATAGATTGCCTTAAAGTTGTTGCAGCATTTTCAAACACAAATCATGACTTCCCCATTAGGGAAAATTACGCATATGCTGAAACAAGAATGTACATGCCATGGTACCTTAAGTCTCAATCATGTACCTAGATGAGCAAATATTGTGGCTCATCTCTTGGCTAAACTAGATCAATCTCTCCCACTTGATGTATCACAGTTGGGAGTATCTCACTCATCTGTAATGCCTGTATTACAGAAGGATTGGTTACATATTAATATACGACCTCTTTTTTCCTCAAAAAAAAAAAAAAAAAGAAAATTTATTTTTATAAATTAAGAAGCAAAAACTTTTAATAAAATTTGTAGATAAATTTTAATTATTGCTTGTATATATATATATAACTTTATATATAATTTTATGTTTCAATTATTTATAAAGATAAAAAATAGTTTTTAAAAAAAATTAAACTATAAAATTTAAATAATAAATAATAAATTGCGATATATATACAAGGTGGAATGTATCTCTAGTATATATATTAACATATTATTAAAAAATTATTAAAAATTAATAAATATTAAAATATTTTTTAAAATTTAATAACTATCTTCAGCTCCTTTTATTCTAATTTTTCCTTTATTCCTTTTTTCCTTTTTTCAATCTCTCTTATCGCTCTAGGGTTAGCCAAAATCCAATCTATAAAGATTTAAATCATTCTCCTGTTCAAAGCATATACAGCCACCAAATTAGTTCCGACTTGTTCTTTCTTCTCGTTCTACGGATCTTGCTGTCCAGTTGTGTTCAGGAGATCGAACACTCAAGCGCAAACAACCTGATAACAATGGCGCTGCCCAATACTCCCATGTTGGAGGAGGAGCAAAAGGAAGGAAAGAACTAGTATTTTTCCAGACAAGAAATTGAGGAAAACTCCCATTCAGAAAAAGACAGAATTGATTGGAAGAAAAATAATGATTTTCGCAAGTCTTACTGTAATTTCTTATGGGAACTAAGGGCGAAGATAAATGTTCCTCAAACAGTGATCACAATTGCAATCAAGTTTTGCCATTGTTTTTTGTCTAGAAATCACTCATTAAGTACGACTATTTCGAAATAGCTACTTCTTGTTTTCTTCTTGCATTAAAGGGTGAAGTATATGATATTCCCGTCAAGGCAGTAATAGCTGTTTCTTCATAAATACTTGGAAGGAAAAAAATCATTTGACATTTTTGAGTTAAGTTTGTGTTAGAGATCAGCAAACAGAATCATAAAAATATGCAGAAGACCTCCATAGCAACAGGAATAGGATGACAAGTACTGGATACATGTTTTAGATATTTTTGAAGCTATTAGTTTATTATTTCTTTGTAAAGCAGTTAGTTTGTTATTTCATACAAATAGGATATTTTTTTATCCTTTGTTCTATATATATATATATATATATATATTTGTATACTATACAGTTTTGGTTAATGAATGAGAATCTATGAATCAATTTTCTCTCAACATTACATTTTCTTCTTTTTCATTATGGTATCAGAGCTAGAAATAAGAATAGCCTAGATTCTCTCTTTTTCATTTGTCTAATTCATTTTTCATTAATCTTCTTATATTTTCTTCTTTTATTTCCTAATTTCATAATGAATATCTCAAGCTAAAGTGATACACATCATCCTTTGTACTTGTATCCTTCTGGTAATCCCAGCCAATCTCTTGTTAACAAGCTTTTTGATGGAACTGGTTTTCAATCATGGAAAAGATCGGTGTGGATAGCTTTCTCAGCAAGAAATAAGTTGAGACTCATAGAAGGATTTGTTCAGAAACCCAATCAAGCAGATGACACTTTCAGAAACTTGGAGAGAGCGAACGATATGGTAATTTTGTGGATTTTGAATTATGTGGGCAAAAAATATAGCTGATAGTTTGTTATACTGCAATAATGCTAGGGAAATTTGGGTAGAACTAGAAAACATATTTGAGCAAAGTAATGGAACTCAATTGTTCCAATTGCAAAAAGAGATGATGTCTATTTGTCAGGGAACTAGTAGTATTGTTGCATACTATACTAGAATAAAAAAGATATGAGATGAATTACTAAATCTGTGCATTATTCCACCTTGTTCATGTGGAACAACATCACAAGTAGCAAAATTCCAAGAAGATGAAAAGCTTATTCAATTTTTAATGGATTAAATGAAAGTTGCATGGTGATTAGAGGAAAAATTTTAATGATGAAGCCTTTGCAAACAATTCTTGAAGCTTATGCACTCTTGATTCAAGAAGAGAAACAAAGAGAAGCGAATGCAAATGTGCATTTTATTGGAGAAAATGCATCATTTCATGTTAATGCAAACAAAGGAAGGGTAAACTTTCAAAAGATCACTAGGAGCAAATAGAGCTGTGGAATGCAGATATATACTGCAAAAAGAAAGGACATACTATAGATAAATGTTACATGCTAACTTTTGGAAAAGGAAAAAAGATTGCAACTCATGTTCAGAATGAGAATCAAGCAGATGATACATCAAGAACAACTGTATTTGATGACACCGCACTAAAAGCTACTGGACTGAACCATGAGCAGTTTAATCAACTAGTGAATCTTTTGAAACAGACTCAGCTACATGAAGATTCAAGAAGAGATGAGAATAAAGAAACTAGCTCTTACAACATTTGTAGGTATATCCAATAAGTATTTTCATGATACTATTAGTGACTTCAAATGCTTGTCTTGTGGTACGACTAATGAACCTTGGATAATAGATAGTGGTGCCACCAATCATACGACTCATTATAAACACTTCTTTATTCAACTCAACCCTTTAGAAAGCCCTTTATTTGTCATTCTTCCTAATAGAAATAAGGTGAAAGTTACTTCTAGTGGCATAGTTCATTTTGCTTCCAATTTGACTTTGCAAAATGTGTGATATGTTCCACAATTTCATTTCCATCTTATTTTTGTTGAAAAGTTGCTGAAAGATTTGCATAGTATTCTTCTATTCACCTCTACTTATTATTATTTGCAGGCCCATTCAATGAAGAGGTCATCGGTTCTTGATAAGATACAAAGTGGTCTTTATTTCTTAGACATTGATTCTAAAGAAAGATTTGCTAGCCTTGCTGATTCTAAATGGTTGTTTGCCATTGTTATATGTTCTTACTAATTTTTCTCACCTTCTATTGTATCCACCTCCCTATCTAGAGCTAGTTCTTTGAATAATCAATTGTGGCATTATAGATTGGGACTTCTTCACATTGACAAAGTTTGAAAACTTGATCTTGGTTTTAAAATAAACAAAATTTTACCCTGGTTCTTGCATTATTTGTCCAAAATCTAGTCAAAATTGGTTACCTTTTACCTTAAGTAATTCATGCTCCTCTCACCCTTTTGATCTTATACATTTAGATATTTCGGAGCCTTATCATACAACTACTTTTAAAGATTGCAGATATCTCCTCACGTCTGATGACTATTCTAGAACTACTTGGACACATCTTCTTAGCAACAAGAGTAGTGCCTTCACCATGATTAAAGCTTCTGTTTGTATGATTAAAACTCAATTCTCTTCAATTATTAAAACTTTTAGAGCTGATAATGCTTTAGAACTAGGTTCTAGCAAAGAAGCTCTAGCCTATTTCCAAACTGAAGCTATTCTACATCAAACATCTGTTACAGACACACCACAACAAAATGGTGTTGTTGACCGAAAACATAGACATATTTTGGAAGTTTGTAAAGCTTTACTTTTTCAATCTAATCTTCCTTTACATCTTTGGGGCCATTGCTTACTCACAGCTACCTACTTAATCAATAGATATCCTTCCACAGTTTACAAGGTAAAACACCTTATGAAATAATGTTTCACTTAAAACCTTCTTATACTCATCTTAAATCTTTTGGATGTCTCTGTTATGTTAGTATACTCAAAAACAAGGTAGAGACCAACTTCAACCAAGAGCTCATCCATGTGTTTTTATTGGATACCCTACTAGTAAAAAAGCTTATAAGGTGCTTGATTTGCCAACTAAAATGATTTTTATTTCTAGAGATGTTGTCTTTCATGAACACATTTTTCTTTTTCATATATCATCTTGAAAACATTTTATTAATAGTCATTTTCTTCCCCTTCCTATTTTTGAAAATCTTGATCATACACCAAGTCCTATATTTCATGATTCCTTTCCTTCCAATCCTTCAAATGATCAAACAACTTGTGATTCTTCACATTCCATATCTGAAAATTCTCCACAACATCATCCTTTAAGTTCCAAACCTAAAGACATACAACAAAGAATTAAAAGACAACCTAAATATTTATAGGACTATGTCTGTCACATCAAAATTCCTGCACACTCTGCTAGTGTAGTGCATAATAATTCTTTTGTTTCTTATTCTTCTTCTCCTTCTTCTACTTCTAATCCATCTTTCCTTGCAAGTAAGCACCAAAATTCTATTTCCAAGAATCATGATTATATTTCAACACAACATTTGATTGAACCACTAACCTATGACGATGCTTCTGCTATTCTTGAATTTGCCATGCAACAAGAATTTGATGCACTTATTGCTAATGATATTTGGTAGCTAGTGTCCTTACCTAAAGGAAAAAAGCTTATTGGGTGCAAATGGGTTTACAAGATTAAATACAAAGCAAATGGAACAATTGAAAGATGCAAGGCAAGGTTGGTGGCTAAAGGATTCACACAAAAAGAGGGCGCTGATTATTTAGAAACCTTCTCTCCTATGGTAAGAATAACCACAATCAAATGTTTGGTCACTGTTGTTGTTAAAAACAAATGGTCACTTTTTGAATTAGATGTGAATAATGTTTTTCTTCATAGTTGCCTAGATGAAGAAGTGTATATGTCCCCTCGACAAGGTCTTGTGTTATCGGATCCTCAACAAGTTTGTAAGTTGAAAAGGTCCTTATATGGTCTCAAGCAAGCATCTAGACAATGGAATAAGAGATAGACCGATTTTCTAATTTCTTTGAGTTTTATTCAATTGAAGAATGATTATTCCATGTTTATTCGGCATCACAATCATCAAGTTATATATTTGGTTGTGTATTTTGATGACGTGATTATCATAGGAGATAACAAGGAAGGAATCATTTCTATTAAGAGGCTTATTTATGAAACTTTCAAGATAAAAGATTTGGGTATTCTCAATTTCCTTTTAGGAATGGCATTTCAAAACTTAGAAACAGGAATCTTTGTTCACCAAAGGAAGTATGCAGAGAATCTTCTTCTTCAGTCTGGCTACAATTTGGCTAATACTTTCATCAGTCCTCTTGATACTTCACAGAAATTAAGAGCTATTGATGGAGATTTTTTTTTCTAGATGTAGAAAGATATAGAAGTTTGGTTGGCAAACTTAATTACCTTACGAATACAAGACCAGATATTTCATGTTCAACAAGCCAAGTGTTCCTCATTTCAAGGCTGTTATTCATCTGCTAAGGTATATCAAAGGTAGTTTGCATGTTGGCATTTTTATTAGCAATACCTCATATTATACTCTTTCAGCTTATTTTATTCATATTGGGGTTCTTGTTTAGACACTAGATGATTAGTGAGTGGTTTTTTGATTTTTTTGATTTTTTTTTTTTTTTTTGTGGTTGTTTAGTCTCTTAAAAGTCAAAGGAACATTCTTCAGTAGAGGCAGATATCGAGCATTGAGTAAAACAACAACTGAATTCATTTGGTTAGGGATACTTCTTGAAGAACTTTACGTTCCAATAACTCTTCCTATTACACTTTTCACTAATAGGCAAGCAACTTTACAATTGGCCAAAAATCCCATGGACTAAGCATGTTGAGTTAGATTGTCATTTCATTAGAGATAAGATAATTGGTGGTTTCATTCATTTACTTCATGTTCCTATTCTCAAACAACTTGCGATATGCTAACCAAAGGACTTACTGGTCCTTTACATCATAATATTCCTGACATGCTGGGAGTTTCACTTGTTCCACTCTCCAACTTGAAGGGGAGTGTTAGAGATTAGCAGTATCAGAATTAGAAAAATTTGCAGAAGACCTCCACAACAACAGAAATAGGATAACAAGTACTAGATACATGTTTTAGATATTTTTGAAGCTGTTATTTTGTTATTTCATGCATTTAGGATATTTTGTTATCATTTGTTATATATATATATATATATATATATATATATATATATATTTTATAATATAGAGTTTTGTTTAATGAATGAGAATCTATGAATCAATTTTCCCTCAACATTATATTTTCTTCTTTTTCATTAGTTTGGAGTCCAAAACACTTGTGCTCCAAACCTTGAATTTTGATATCTTTCTTAAGCATCCTTATGAACCGCTTAATGAGGAAATGAGAGGATTTCAGAGTCTTCCTGAAAGAGAAAATCTAGCCATAGTTGCATAGAAATTCATCGATGATGCATTTGAGACGATTTTGTGCTTGTAATTCAGAATGCATTATATTGCAACCGGTGCCGTTTATTATATTGCAAAGTTGCTGAAAATAGAGGTCCATAGCAAATAGGATGAACGACAGAGGATTTTTCGGGTGGCATAAATTTGGTGCCACGCTATTAGACTTAGATGAGATTAACAAACAAATGATAGAAAACTTATACGAGCGTAGAATTTTCAACAACGGGGTTACTATTGATCAGAAACTTCCAAGCCTTATCATCGAAAATCCTGGATGATCAACTGATCAAACTTTGATGAAGATGGATCACCATGCTGTAGCTCGTCAAGGAATACTCATGACAGTAGTAGCAGCAACGAAGAAGAAGGCGATACAAAAGACATCAAATGAATTAGTTAAACTTGGAAAGAAGAAATTACATATAGTAGCAGTGGCAAAGAAGAATGCCAAAGGAATACTCAAGACAGCAACAGCAGCAAAGAAGAATGCCAAAGCTGCCATGGAGAAACAAAAGACATCAAAAGAAGTTACTTTGGGAAAATAGAAGAAATTAGATACAAGTACAATAGTCCCACAGAAGAGATGTGTGAAAACAAATAGGAATTGGTACATGGAGATCATGAACTAGAAATTAATACACAATGTAACTGGAAGGTGGTGTGGAATCCATTTGGAGTAATAGCTAGGATCGTCTCATCATATCCTTTATTCATCTATAGATTATCTATTATGCTTTCACATTTGATAATTAACATTCTTTCAAATGTATTATTATTATTTGTGAAATGATATTCCAATGGTGTACATATAAAGAAGATTATTTATTCCTATTATTATTGATAGTAGAAATTTTTGGATTAGATCATACAATTTTATCTAGTGATTATTTTGATTGTTAATTTTATTGTGGATTTAGGAAATATTGATTCTTAGTAAAGTTTAATTTGGTCAAAATTGCTATTTGTGGTATTTCTTCCCAAAATCAACACCACCACCACCACCATTAATACCTGCTTTTGGCTGTTAGTTGTCCATATAATCTTTGAATCACTGATACATAAATCTATCTATATATATGTTAGAGATTGTGACCCAAATTCAGATTGTGACCTAAATTCTATTTAGGTCAGGTCCATATTATTGCGAGTTGCTTCTTTTCTTATTCCACATAGGTTTAGTAATGAAGGGAAAAGGAACTTGCTCCTTTTTCCTATTCCACGTAGGTTTAGGAATAAAAGGAGAAGTCTATATGTATGTGTATTGTAGGGTATTTTGAATATAGCATTCATAAGCATTAATTGATGATCATAGCTTTTGATTATAGCATTGATGATCATAGTCTTTGATCCCTTTTGTAACCTGATTTGACAATATTGAATATACTTTCCTCTGCTCGTGGTTTTTCCTTTCTAAGGTTTCCATGTTAAATCTGTGTGTTCATCTTATTCCTTTTGCATTTGTGATTTGATTGCCATTATTATCCCAATTTTATAACAAATTGGTATCAAAGCAAGGTTTGGTTTGTTCGATAATGGCAATTATAAAGTATGATATTCCGCTGTTGGATTGCAACACCAGATTTTATTGTGAATTTAGATTATCTAATGATTATTTTGATTGTTAATTTTATTGTGAATTTAGAAAATATTGATTCTTGGTAAAGTTTAATTTGGTCAAAATTGCCATTTGCGGTATTTCTTCCCAAAACCAACACCACCACCACCACCATTAATACCTGCTTTTGGCTGTTAGTTGTCCATATAATCTTTGAATCACTGATACATAAATCTATCTATATATAGGTTAGAGATTGTGACCCGAATTCAGATCGTGAGCCAAATTCTATTTGGTCCGGGTCCATATTATTGGGAGTTGCTCCTTTTCTTATTCCACATAGGTTTAGGAATGAAAGGAGAAGGAACTTGCTCCTTTTTCCTATTCCATGTAGGTTTAGGAATAAAGGGAGAAGTCTATATATGTGTGTATTGTAGGGTATTTTGAATATAGCATTCATAAGCATTAATTGATGATCATAGCTTTTGATTATAGTATTGATGATCATAGTCTTTGATCCCTTTTGTAACCTGATTTGACAATATTGAAAATACTTTCCTCTGCCTGTGGTTTTTCCTTTCTAAGGTTTCCATGTTAAATCTATGTGTTCATCTTATTGCTTTTGCATTTGTGATTTGATTGCCATTATCATCCCCAATTTTATAACAAATTGGTATCAAAGCAAGGTTTGGTTTGTTCGATAATGGCAACTATAAAGTATGATATTTCGTTGTTGGATTGCAACACCAGATTTTCGTTGTGATAGGTAAAGATGCGAGCAATTCTCGCATAGACAGATTTGGACGTTGCCCTATTAGGGTTTGATCAAATGCCTTCGTCTTGGACACTCAAGGAAAAACAACGTAAGAATCAAAAAGCCCTATCTGAAATTCATCTGCATCTGTCGAATCAAATTTTACAGGATGTGTTGAAGGAAAAGACTGTCATTGCATTATGGTTGAAATTGGAGCAATTGTGCATGATGAAAAGTCTAACTAGGAAATTGCATTTGAAGCAACGACTCTACTCACATCGTTTAGCAAAAGGTACGTCTCTGGAAGATCACTTAACTATTTTTAAGGAAATTGTTTCAGATTTAGACACAATGGAAGTTAAGTATGATGAAGAGGATCTAGGGTTTATTTTGTTAAGTTCATTACCTCCCGCTTATTTGACCTTTAGAGACGCTATTCTATGTAGTCGTGATACACTTAACATTAATGTAGTATATGATGCTATGTTTTTGTATGAGAAGATGAAACACCTTGTGGTTAATTAGACTCGAACCTCAGGCAGAGGGTCTTGTTGTTCATGGTAGAACACAAGAACAGACTTTTGGTGATACTAGGGGTAGGTCAAAGTTTGCAAATAGAGATAAAATGCGTAGGTATTGCAAGAAGAGAGGACATATTAAGTTTGAGTGTTATAAGTTGCAAAATAGAAGCAAAAGAATTGAATGTTCTAAACAAGGAGGAAAGCAACCAGAAAAGTATGGTGAAGCTGATGTAGTAGAAGACTATAGTGAGGGTGAACTCCAAATTGCTTTTGATGATGACCCTAAAGCAAACGTTGAGTGAATTCTTGATTCTGGTTGCACTTTTCATATGTGTCCCAATAGGAATTGGTTCTCAACATGTGAAACAATGTCTAAAGGTGCTGTTTTAATGGGAAACAATGCTTATTGTAGGATTGCAGGCATTGGCACAATCAGAATTAATATGTTCAATGGAGTTGTCAGAACACTTGGTGATGTGAGATACGCGCCAGAATTGAAAAGAAATTTAATTTCCTTAAGTACTCTTGAATCAAAAGGATACAAATGAAGGTAGTGTCATGAAGGTTAGCAAAGGCTCTCTCGTGGTGATAAAAGGGCAGAGAAAAACTACCAAGTTCTATGTTTTGCAGTGTTCAACAGTTACAGGTTATGCAACCATTGCTTCCTTTTCCTTGTCAGATAGTGACGTTACCAAACTTTGGGATATGCGTTTGGGGCATATGAATGAAAACGGTATAGTTGAATTGAGCAAAAGTGGACTTCTTAATAGACAAAGCATTAGTAAACTGAAGTTTTTTTAGCACTGCATTTTTGGGAAACAGAGAAGAGTCCGATTTGCTAAAGGAATTCACAACACAAAGGGAACACTAGACTACATACATTCTAACTGCAAATTCAGAGCAATGACTAAGTCCCCTCCTATAGCCAACTTTGAGCATTGTTTGGATTTGGTTGGTGTTTGTTGTTGAAGAATAACCTTAGGGGTTTTGTGGAAGAGGTGGAGAATATTTTTGTCGAAATTAGAGTTCGTCTTCATGCCTTGCACTTCTAGAATTCGTGTCAAGGTGGAGATTGTTAGAGATTGTGACCCGAATTTAGATCATGACCCAAATTCTATTTGGGCCGAGCCCATATTATTGGGAGTTGCTCCTTTTCTTATTCCACATAGGTTTAGGAATGAAGGAAGAAGGGACTTGCTTCTTTAGGAAGAAGGGACTTGCTTCTTTTTCCTATTCCATGTAGGTTTAGGAATAAAGGGAGAAGTCTATATATGTGTATTGTAGGGTATTTTGAATATAGCATTCATAGCATTGATGATCATAACTTTTGATTATAGTATTGATGATCATAGTCTTAGATTTCCTTTGTAAATTGATTCGACAATATAAAATATACTTTCCTCTACCCGTGGTTTTTCCCTTTTAGGGTTTCCACGTTAAATCTGTGTGTTCATCTTGTTCCTTTTGCATTTGTAATTTGATTGCCATTATCATCCCCAATTTTATAACAATATACATCCTCCTTATTTGAGAGAATATTAAGACAATTGATGCAAAATTAATGTATTCGAAGATCGCAGGAATCAACTGCTTAATTATTCATTTGAGATTAAATAGGTTTTAAGTTCATTTGCTTTACTCTATTAATTTGCTAGAACACACAAGTCAATAATTGGCTTGACTTGAGTCATATTATTATATATATACACACATACATACACATGGTGTTTAAATTCTTCTACTAATAATATTTATCTTATTATAATTATTTTTTATTCATTGTTTTCAACATATTTTAGGAGCTACGTAGTCACCCTAGTTATCAAATAAATTGCATCATACACATATTAAATATAAATTTTTAAAAGGTAATAAATGATTGAAATTTTTTAATATAAATTACTTTTTTTTGAAAAAAAAAAATTAAAATATTGTGTACTCTTTCAAAAACTTTGGTAGTCAAAAATTTAAAACTTTATACATTTTAATTTATTTCATAAATTTTTAAATTTTTTTTTTTGAAAAAGTTTGAGTAAAAAAAGAAGAGGATAATTGCTCATTTTAATTCTTTAACAAATTTCAATTATTCATGTCAGTCCTAATTTTATTTTTTTTTTTCAAATACATTGATGTTTTATCTAATTTTGATTAGCTGAATTGATTATCCTATCAATAATTAACAAATCTGAATCAAAATTTTTACATGTATCATGTACATAAGTATTGAAAGTAATGGATGTTTAATAAACCTAAATTTATTAAGATTTATTTAATTCTTTTCATAAAATATGAAAATATTAAAATATTTAATAACACTCGTTGAAATTGAATGACCTAAAAATAAATAAAATTAAAATAAAATATTGATTTTGTGTATCTAACAAATGTAAAAATTTTAGCTAAAATTTATTAATTATTGGCTGAAATGATCAATTTAGATAATTAAAATTACATAAAAATTCAATTTATTTGTTTTTTTAAAAAATAATTTAAATTTAACTCCAATAGTTAAATATTATTAAGGAACTAATAAAAGAACCAAAGAAGTGATAAGTGCTACGAAAAAATACAAAAATTGCACCGGGGCAGCCGTCTAGTTCAACGCCTTCTGCCGCTCCTCTAAATTTAAATCTATACAGAAATCCAAAGAGGATAAAATTGGTTTTGTTGCTATTTAAGGGCTTAAATATTTATATTTGTTAAAATAAAAATTGTAATTACAATAAAAAAAATTATAAAAACATTAAAAATATTTTTCTCATCACTTTAAATAATAATAATAATAAAATTAATATTTTTTAATTTGATTATAATTTTAAATTTTTTTAATAAAAGTATATATTAATATTATTTAATAAAACATAACTAATTTTTTAAATTAAATGATATATTAGAGGATGTCGATGTTGATGTAACTTGACTTTTTTTTTTTTGGGATAATCATTTCAAGACTCACTTCTAAGTTCATCTAGGAACACTACAAAAAAACTTGTTTTTTACGACAAAACTATATACGACGGTCCATGAACCTTTGTTTATAATGGACTTTATACGATGGTTAGACTGGACCGTCGTATATAGTTGGAGTATAAACGACG
>JAXGGT010083460.1:0-15770 GCA_035583425.1 Marsdenia floribunda
TGTAAGGCATAACACTTGTCATTTTTGTGTGCAGGCAATGATAATGGATGTTGAAATGCTTTGAATTGCTTCTATTTTGTATTGTGTGAATTATGAATCGGATAGTTCTATTTTGTTAATGTGCATACCTGCATTTCAAATGTCCGATATATATTTTTTTTTTAAATTTGTGGTGCACCATAACATTTACTTTATATTGCAAGTGTGAGCTAGACAGCTTAGTTTAGCAATCCTAATTGGCCACAGACAGCTTTGCACATTCAAGATGGTTCTACAAAGGAACTGATTCATATTATGCATTTTCACAGATTTCCTTCTACGAAATGTTGGAAGAGTATATATCCATATTTATGATAGCCATGGGCTTTTATTCTGAATTGATATGATAAAATATTAATGTTCACTTGTTTATTGATATTAGCATGAGGTACAACTTGAGGGCTTTGAAAAGGCATTTTATATTTTAGATTTTCTAGTCGCTGGAGTTGTTTCAGTCTTAATGAATTAGCTGTTGGGAAAATTTTCAATTTTTCCTGTAATTAGCATATCCTATAAGTAGTTGAATTGTCATCATTTGTTGGAGAATACTACTAATGCCATTTCACCATTTTTTCCCCCTTCTCTAAACTACTGTGGAGTTTAATCTTCAATTCCTGAGTAGCAGTTGTGCTGTTTGTATAAATTTAGTTCACCATTCAATTCAGATGAATGTGGAATGATGGAGTTTTCTTGCATAGATATCCTCTTGTTGCTTAGATGATCTACCTTATTTTGTTTCTTATTTTTTTAAGATGGTAGGACGGAAAGAGAAGCAAAGGGTGGAGGAAAACTAATAGTAGATATTCACCCCTATTACTGCAAAGCTATTACAAATTTCAGCAGTAATGCTTTCAAAGAAGCAAACCAGTAAGCTGACGAAATGCTACCTTGATTTTCATATTAATATGTAGAAAGCAAGCGGCCATCATAATTGTTCTTGCATTGTCCTGATTGAAATTTCCTTCCTTTTTTGTTCTAGTCAGTAAGATTATATGTTTTGATGTCTTCTCTTGAGAGGTTATAGCTTCCATGATTTTCATGTTGCATTAATATACAAACTCCTTTTTGAGAATACTTTTCTTTCATGTCAAGCACCAGGAAGCAACAGAACAGGCATGCATTTCAAAGATTGAACTGAAAATTGTGGCCACTATTTTGAATTTCAGTTGATAAATAGAAAACAGTGGAGAAAGGGTGGGAGGGGGGGAACAAGGATTGAATTTCATATGACAAAGGACAACGTTCTTATGATTGATACCGCCTGCCATGCTTAAAGCAAAAGATTTCTTATCTGAACCTTTGCAATTTGGATATGAGCTACCGTGATTTTTAAGTTTTCACAAGTTCCCCATTTAAAGTTCATAAGACAGGAAAAGAGGCAATTAGCACAAGTTCAAATTTGTTCAATTTAGGTCATTCAATTAGCAAATTAGTTAACAGTTGATATTCATTTAGTTTTGCTTTTCACTTCCTGCTGTAAACTGTTACTTTCTTTAGCTCCTCTATTTTGCTCACTGATTTATTCAATGTATTCCTGTAGTTTACATATCCTCTATAACTTTGATATTTCAATATTCTGAATAGAAAACAAATTACTTTTTATTGAATATTCTTAAGTTTCATTTGGCAAGTTTTCTACTCGATAAAGAACATACTGAAATGCAGACAAAAAGATAGTCGCATGTAGATGGGATCCAGCTACCATGATGAATCGATCTCTATTCTGTGGAGAGTAGTAGTCGATGTCTGGACCTTGAGGAATGATCCCAGATGGATTGATAGAAGGATGACTTCCATAGTAGTGCTTTTTAATGTGGGTCATGTTCACTGTGCTACTCATCCCAGGCACCTGGAAAATTTCTTTGGTATAATTGAAAAGATTCGGGTACTCACGTAATAACTTCTTATTGTACTAGAAATGAACTGCATATACCTGTACACATGAACAACATATTGGCCTTATGATTTAGAAGCAAAAGCTTCTATAGCCTTTGAATTGAGGAGGGCAATTTGGGAACTTCATTAAAATGCAAAATTGACCTCAGTAAATTTGTAACCTAATAGTGTTGAACTCTAAGGACACCAACAGATTTTGAGTCATTGAGTATGTAAGAAGAAACTCAAAATTTTCTTTACTTGAACAACAATAAGCTTCAAACGTTTGACATCGACAGAGAAGAATCAATTACCTCATCAAACCTTATTAGTGTTACAAAGAGGCGAATATCTGCTTCTGTCACAGTCTCTCCCCCCCCCCCAACAAAAAACACATAAATATCTCTGTTTGCAGAGTAAGTCCTCACATTTTTCCAAGGCTGCATATAATTTTGTTGCTGCCTGCAAAGGGTTAAGTGTCATACTTTAGAAAAAAAAAATGACTTGAATATTAATGATAACACTTGTTATATTTGCATTAGTATAACATGGAGTGAAATGGAGAAATGTAATAAGAGACCCCAAGTGCAAGTAATTTATTTACCTCGTCATAAGGTTCTTTCTTCTTGGCAAAACCACACTTATAAACGCCATTATTTATGCCATTGTATATCCACTCATTTATCTCATTGATTTGAGCTTGCAAATGGATTCTCAGTGAGGTCATTGAATTCTACATTTAACATGCGGATGACATCTAAACTCTCATTGTTCACAATGGTTTTTAGTTTCTTATCCCAGAGAAATTGTGCAAATGATCAACAGTTTATCAACTTTTCAGGTCACATAAAAATCCAGAAAAGCCAAAAGATTCTCATCTTGGAAAAACACACATACAGGAACTGTAAATTTTCCAGAGTATTTTGTGCTGGCAATCTCGAACAATTCTCTTATAGTTTTTGCCCCATTCAGATGATCAGGCTCAGCATCTGGCTCATCTGTACTTGAAGCCGGAAACACCCATCCCCTGTGAGCATCAGTTTCCTCTGTCCTCTCCCATATTGGTTTTATAGACTGATTGCCAAAGAAAATGCATACTCAAGAACAGAGGGGAAAAAAAAACAATAAAAACTCGTTTGAGTTTTAACGGAGCTTTCTGTTTTGGAACTTACAGTAAAACTGATGGCTTTATCAAGTCCTTTGATCTTTAAGTATGCCACACACCTGGATGCCTAGGGGCAAGCATATGACATGTATAGGCAATACCTCCTAACTTCAGGAGGAAAAGGGGACTTTGGATCTCGAGAAATGATGTTACGGAAAGTTGAAGGAGTCCTCACAAAAGCGCCAATTGCTGACATCTCATCTAGAGTAGAGCGAGCCATTCGGAGGGTATGCTAAAGAAATGAAATTACATTCAAAAATATCAATTTGAGTATCATCTACTTTAATGTCAAGTCACAAATTTTGATGTAAGCAAATGTTTTAAGAGTAAAGGGTACAAGAAACTCAATGACAAATGATAAAAATGAAATTTGAAACTGGAAACTGTGAGATCTTCAATGGAAATTGTCAACAATGATTCTTGGACAAAGCTTATATTCGGGTGCGTGTTCATATCACCCTTCAATGGATTTCAACTAATCCAGCATTGTTATTCAAGCAGAAACTTGTACCCATAAGCTATCATGGGGTAACTATTAGAGATCGTGACCTAGAAGTTACTCATTTTTCCTATCCCACATAGGTGTAGGAACTTGCTTCCTTTTCCTATTTCACATAGGTTTAGGAATAATGGTAGGAGCCTATATATAAGTGTATTATAGGGTCTTCTAATAACAACATTGATAATCAGATCATAGTACTGATGATCATAGTCTTTGATTTCCTTTGTAACTTGATTCGACAATATTAAATTTGCTTTCCTCTGCCCATGGTTTTTCCTTTCTAGGGTTTCCATGTTAAATTTGTGTGTTCATCTTTTTGTTTTTGCATTTGTGATTTGATTACCATTATCATCCCCAATTTTATAACAAACTATTGTCTTCCCAATTAACACTATCATTCCCAATTTTATAACAAACTGGTATCAGAGCAACCAGGTTTGGTTTTGGTTAGTTTGATAATTGCAATAATAAAGTATAATATCTCGTTGTTGGATCGCAACACTAGTTTTCGTTATGGCATGTAAAGATGCAAGCGATTCTCGCACAGATGGATTTGGACAATGCCCTATAGGGTTTGATCAAATGCCTTCGTCTTGAACACTCGAGGAGAAATGACATAAGGATCGAAAAGTGCTATCTGAAATTCATCTGCATCTGTCGAATCAAATTTTACAGGACATGTTAAAGGAATAGACTGCCGCTGTATTATGGTTGAAATTGGAGCAATTGTGCATGACGAAAGTCTAACTATCAAATTGCATCTGAAGCAACGACTTTACTTCCATCGTTTAGCAGAAGGTACGTCATTGGAAGATCACTTAACTATTTTGAAGGAAATTGTTTATGATTTAGAAACAATGGAAGTTAAGTATGATGAAGAGGATTTAGGGTTAATTCTGTTATGTTCATCACCTCCCTCTTATTCGACCTTCAAAGATACTATTCTGTATAGTCATGATGCACTTACCATTAATGAAGTATATGATGCTATGTTTTCGTATGAAAAGATGAAGCACCTTTTAGTTGGATTCAATCTCAGGCAGAGGGTCTTGTTGTTCATGGTATAACACAAGAATAGATTTTTGATGATGCTAGGGTTAGTCAAAATCTGCAAATAAAGATAAAATGTGCAGGTATTGCAAGAAGATAAGACATATTAAGTCTAAGTGTTATAAGTTGCAGAATAGGAGCAAAAGAATTGAACGTTGTAAACAAGGAGGAAAACAACTAGAAAAATCTGGTGAAGAAGATGTAGTAGAAGACTACAGTGATGGTGAACTCCTAATTCCTGCTGATTATGACCCTAAAGAAATCGATGAGTGGATTCTTGATTCTGGTTACACTTTTCATATCTGTCCCAATAAGGACTGGTTCTTAACATATGAAACAGTGCCTAAAGGTGTTGTTTTGATGGGAAACAATGCTTCTTGTAGAATTGCAGGCATTAGCACAATCAGAATTAAAATGTTCGATGGAGTTGTCAGAACACTTAGTGAGGTAAGGCACGTGCCAGAATTGAAAAGAAACTGATTTCTTTAAGTACTCTTGACTCAAAAGAGTACAGATTCACAGGTGAGAGTAGTGTTATCAAGATTAGCAAAGGCTCTCTCGTGGTAATGAAAGGGCAGAGGAAGACTGCCAACTTATATGTTTTGCAGGGTTCAACAGTTATAGGTGATGCAGTCGTTGCTTCCCCTTCTCTGTCGGATGGTGACATTACCAAACTCTGGCATATGCATTTAGGGCATATGAGTGAGAATGGTATGGTTGAATTAAGTAGAAGAGGACTTCTTGATGGGAAAAGCATTGGTAAACTAAAGTTTTGTGAGCACTGCATTTTAGGGAAACGGAGAAGAGTCCGATATTCTAAAGGGATTCACAACACAAAGGGAATTGGGGACCCTCCAGAGCGCCTTCTAGGGGAGGTGCAATCATCAATGACTAAGTCCCTTCCTATATCCACGGTTAAGCATTGCTTGGATTTGGTTGGTGTTCGTTGCTGAAGCATCTCCTTAGGGGTTTTGTGGAAGAGGTAGAGAATATTCTTATCGTCTTCATAACTTACACTTCCAAAATTCGTGTCAAGGTAGAGAATGTTAGAGATCGTGACCCGAAAGTTACTCCTTTTTCCTATTTCACATAGGTTTAGGAATAATGGTAGGAGCCTATATATATGTGTATTATAGGGTCTTCTGATAACAAAATTGATAATCATATCATAATCTTTGATCTCCTTTGTAATTTGATTCGACAATATTACATTTCCTTTCCTCTACCTGTGGTTTTTCCCTTCTAAGGTTTCCACGTTAAATCTATGCGTTCATCTTGTTCTTTTTGCATTTGTGATTTGATTGCCATTATCATCCCCAATTTTATAACAAACTCTTGTCTTCTCAATTGACACTATCATTCCCAATTTTATAACAGTAACATTTTTCTTTTTCCTTACTTGAAGTTAAGAGAAACCTAAAAAAATTAGAGGATCAAGGCCAATTCAAGAAAGTCATATCAGCTACCTAGTATTTCACACAAATGGAGAAATTTTAAGATGTCCAAAATGGAAAATCTATGTAGTTAAAGCAACAATATATATATATATATATATATCTGCAACTCTACTATTTAGCACATCATAAAGGTAAAGAATTGGTCAATATCTCCTTCCTTGACATCTTTTCTTTCCTTCTTCTTCTTCTTCTTCATTAAAATATATATATATATATATATATTATATTTTCCAGTCTAAAACCTCTAATCACAATTTGGGGAAAACAAAAATTTATGCTTGATCGGGAACAAACTTCGTTGCGCGCTACGTGGCGTTGAAATTGAATGATGGGCTCCAACTCACCTACAACAAGAAGTCGATTGCTAGAGGGGGATCTCTGGCGACAACCCTCCGACAGTCAAGTTAGTAAGGGAAATATGGAAAGTATGGAGAAAGAGAATATCCTTGTATGGAAAGGGCAGAATATTCGGAATGGTCATTTTGAGATCCCTGGTGGGGGGTTTTACTGTTACACCTTGAGATATGGGCTCAATGGGGGAGTGACACCTATACAGGAAAGTACAGTCATGTGCTGCGGCGTGTAAAAGTTGCCATACTTTCCTGCCCATTTAATGCTGTGTACGAACAGTGAAAAGGACCGAAGGACCACCCGACTTCCTAGTTATGGCGACTAGCGCCCTAGTGGAAGTCGGTCCGAGGCGAGCTCAGGTCCCCCTCAGGTAGGTCCAGTTCGACTTGGAAAGACGAGCTGGGATACTTTGGATTTTTCTCTCTTTTGGTTCCTTCAGTGGCCCCTCATTTTGAAACAACAGGGTGGCCTACATTTTGAAATGTACATGGTTGTTGGCGATCATGGTGGTGACAGCTGCGTATTTAGATGGTCGTCGTTTGGGTTTTGCGCCTTTTCATGAACCGGGGCATTAAATGCCTTGTGGGTTGTGCACTCATTATTACTAGACGCCCTTTTCTCTTTCCTCAATCATTCAAAAGAAAACTTTTGCCCCCTTTTTTCATTCTCACCACATTCGAAGAACAAAATTTCTCTCAACTGAAGCAGAAAACACACAGAGCCCAGAATTTTCAAGAGCCTTTCAAGTCCAGTCTTCCGGTCAGTTCTTTGGCGATTTCCTGCGTCAGCATCTTCCACCCACACTTTCATTCGGTAAGGCTCAATCTTCTGTAACTACTTCCTCTTCTTCCCCCTTTATTTTATTTAGGTTGGGGTTGAATTCGGTTGTGAGCGTTTGACTTGGATTGAACGACATCACCGACCTTAAGCCCCAAACTTGGTGGCCAAACAGCCTCTCACCGTTAGGTTTATTTTTTAGCTTCTAACCCTTGAGAGAATGGTGAGACTTACCCAGAGGAGTGAGGAACTAGGGATAGACGAGGAGATGTTGGCGACCCTAGATCAAGAAATGAGCGAGGCAGGAGAGAGCTCTTCAAACAGTGACAGCCAAGAGACCTCTTCTGAGGGTACTCAGTCGGCGGGGTCCTTCAGCTCAGGGGATGTGGAGATGATAGAGGATGATGCGCCTCGGGGTCCAGAGCCCGCCGCTGCCCCTGCTGAAGAGGCTGACTCCTTAGAAGATGATGAGGAAGAGGAGGTCGTCCCATTGTATGCCCTCTTCCCCAGCTCAGCCTAAAGCAGCTTGGGTATGGCTTACATATGGAGGTGATGTCACCCGGTTCTGGGTATTTGTGTCCGACGGACTCACAGAGATGTCCACGAATTGGGTCCCAATTCCCCTCCAACACTTCGAGTTCATACTCCGCCTGTCAATCGACCCCTTCCTTGCTGACATTTTGATGTGCTTCCAAGTCCAGCCCGCTCACATCCACCCAAACGCAATCCAGATGATAATCTATTTCGCTACCTTGTGCCGGCGTTGTAGAGTTGAGCCAAGCATCCCCTTCTTTGCTGCATTTTTCTACCCAGTGATGATGATCCCCAATGCCATCTCACTGTGACCTCGCCAAGTGAGGGTCTAACTCCTCGACTCCCCTCCGAACAAGGTAGAGTGGAGGGACAGATGGGTCATGGTGGAAAGCAACCGCAGCTTTCAATTCTTCCCCAAGAAGAACCTATTCCAGGTGAAGCAATGGCCTTCTCTGGGGGAAGAATCCGCCATTGGAAAAGGTGGAGAAGAGATTTATGGAGGAGGTCGAACGTTAGCTCGGGTCAAACTCGAAGCAGCAGACCAAAGTCTTTTCCACTTGGTCACTGTTGGAAGCGGACAGCCTGCACTGGCCAGAGTAGGGGGCTTTGCAGAAAGGAGGGAACTCCTTGGTATAGATGACTCAGAGGAGTTCCCATATTGGACTCTGCATCCCAGGAGGATCTTTGAGCCCGACTGTCCGATCTGTCAAGGGCATACAAACGAGCTGAAGTGTCTGCCACAGGGTATATTTTAGGAGGCAGACTTGTCGACTTATCCTGCAATGTCCTTAGCTAACACTTCTTTTTCTTTTGCAGTGATGTCTCTTTGTGTTGTCCGAGATGCAAGGAAGGCAGGTCAACAGACTCGTCAGGGGCATCTGAACTCTTTGCCCAGCAATCCTCCTGTGGTGCAGGAGAAAGGGCATGTCCAGAAGCCACTTTGGCCCTTGGGACGGGTCGTGGATGGGCCCCCACCGCTGAGGATGTGGCCCGGGGTAGCGCAGTCCCTTTAGCTATTGTCCGCTCCTCTTCGACTACTGCTCAGCATTCGAAGTGGGCTGCAGAAGATCAGCCTCACAGGGAGGCACCCTCTATAAAGAGGCAGTTAGTTGAGGTCGCTCCAGCTAGTAAGTTTGCAGAGATTGTGTTCTTTCGAAGCTTTGGAATTGTCTCTAAAACTGCGCTTCTGTTTCCTTTTGTGCAGGACAATCGCTTTCGCACCGGCCCGCAGCCGGGGAGGGTAGCTCGATTCCATCCCAGCTCCATGATGGTTTCGTGCTGCCGGAGGCCACACTCGATCTCCTGGAGCTGAAGAAAGAGATCGAGAGGCTAACCATGCCTCTCGAAAACTTGGACTTCAACCATCCTTCTGTCATCAAATACTTGGGGTTGATCATCATCCAGTGCTCTGCCAATCCCGGCCTTTGGCAGGAGCTGCGATCCATGAGGGGAGAGGAGCTGGTGAACAAGTGTGGCGCTTACCTCTCCAATGTAAGTCCAATCGAAGGTCTTCGCCGAGCTCTCATCTTCTTTATGCGGGTACTCAGATACTAACCTCTTTTGTCTATTCTCTTGCAAGCCAGTGCCTGCATCAGGCAGATGGCTTACTGGGTGGAGAAGTCAGAATCCCACCGGGCTGTCGCATCTGCTAATGGCAAGCTGGCACAAGCTGCGGATGCCCGGGGGAAGACAGTTGAAGAGGAGGCAGCCAAAGCCCAGAAGGCCGTAGAGGAGAAGACGGCCAGGGTGGCCAAACTAGAGTCCTAGCTGTCCCGGGCTGCCTTAGAACAGGACAGTTTGAAGGAGTTATTGGGTGGAACCGAAGTCCGGACGTCTTCCTCTGAGATCAGGGTGCAAAAGCTTAAGGCTAACGTTGCCGGACTTTGGGCTAATAATAAGGAATTGCTGGGGAAGGCGGAGAAGGAGGAAGACGACTTGGCAAGGCTGAATTTAGAGAACCAACGGGAGCTCATAATCCGCGAGTTCCAGGCTTCCGCCGCCTACGAGGCTGCTTTGGCCAAACTGGCCAATGTGTTCCTGGAGAGGGGGCAAGCGCATATCGTGCGATAATTTCATGGGTGCTTCGAGGATAAAGCCCCTCTCATCCATGCTTTCAAGGGGTTCTTCGCGAACCCCAAATTCTGAGGTGGGGCGGACTTCGTTCCCTTCACCGATGAGGAACTCAAAGAAATAAGGGAGATGGATGCGGAGGATGGCCTCCCGGAGTGGACTCCCCCTCCCAAGTCTGTCCCCTGCTTCTGGGATTTAATAAAGGACCCAGCTAGCCCCTCAGATGCCTTGCCATCCGGGGCCGAGCCCGATAGCTCCAGAGCCAAGGACACTGGGGACTCCGAGCTCGCTCCTCCAGCTGTGACTGCCAATGCTAAGTCTGCGACTTCGCTCCCTGATGGTGCCATCGACCTAACTGAGTCCTAGGCTCAGCTCTTTCTCTTGTTGTAATAGAATAGGCTTTGTACAGGTTTTTTTTTTTTTTTTTTCTTGTAATAGTGTAGGAGATTTTGTATATACGTACATTTTTGTCTTAATGAAAATTCATCGTATTTCTTTTCACCCTGTTGTCTCCCTTTACTACTTTCTTTTGTACTTAAGCACCAAAAATCAATACATGATATTGCATATGCTAAGTATAATAAGACAAGTAAGACAACTCGAGTGAGTATTCATTAGATAACTTATTTACTATAAAGGCCGATTATGTCATGTATTCAAAGTAAATTACAACCGTTTGATATTAATAAGCTCAGTCCGGCTTCCCAAGGTAGCTAAGAGTTTTAATCAAACAGTGCTCTATTTACTAAGATTAAAACAAGTTAATGTCATAGTGAGGAGATCTATTGATAGAATTTTCTTAGGTGGTCGGAGTGCCAAGCATTAGGCAATAATGTCCCATCAGCCCTAGAGAGTTTATAGGTTCCAGGTCTAACCTCATGCTCAACTCGGTAAGGACCTTCCCAATTTGGAGTGAGCTTGTTAGCTTGTGCCTGCTGAGAGATGACCTCTATCTTCCTTAGTACCCAATCTCCTACATGAATTGGCCTTCGTGTGACTTTTTTGTCATATGAAGGTTTTGTCTGCTGTTTATAGGCTTCTAGCCGGAGTCGAGCTATGAGTCTTCTCTCATCAAGGAGGTCGAGGTCCATTCGACGTCCTGTAGTGTTGATTCTGAGCTCATGTCTAGACACCCTTTGTGTGGGGAGTGCGACTTCGGCTGGTGAGACCTCCTCGGAGCCGTATACAAGAGCATATGGAGTCTCGCCGGTGGGGCCCCTAGACGAAGTGCGGACTACCCACGAAGTTTGTTGTAGTTCATCGACCCAGTTATTGGACTTGCCTTCCAGGTTCCTTTTCAGGGCATTGAGGACGAGCTTGTTGGTGGCTTCAACTTGTCCGTTTCCTTGAGGATGTGCAACAGATGACTACCAATGCTTAATGTGGAACTTTTCACACTTCGCAGTAAATTTCCAAGAGAACAGTGTACCATAGTCCTAGACGATGGGGGGTGGTACCCCAAATCGGCATAAAATATGGTCGTGAAAGAAGCTCGAGACGTTATCCTCTGTGGGGCGAGCTAGGGGTTTTGCTTCGATCCGTTTTGAGAAATAGTCGACGGCAACGACCAAATACTCAACTCTGCCCCTCCCTTTTGGGAACTTGCCCATCAGGTCCATGCCCCACATGTCGAATGGCCAAGTTGGTACAACGGAGGTTTGTTCGACGGAGGGTCGCCGTGGGATATCCGAGTACAGTTGACAATTGAGGCATTTCCTAGCATAGGCCTTTGCATCTCTCCGGAGCGTTAGCCAATAGTACCCTTGGAGGATCACCCTCTGCGCGAGAGACCGACCACCAGGATGGCCTCCACAAACCCCTTCGTGAATGGGCCTATCTCGATGCCTCTCGACTTGGTGGTCACCTGCCTCGTCCTCGTGGGCGAGGGCAACGTTCTCGACCTTTTAGAATCAGGTCTCAGCATCGCCGCGGGCCGTGTACAAGGGCGTGAGGAGTGGTGTGATTCACCAACTTCGCTCCTGGCATGATGTATCCGATACCTCTTAGACTAAGCGGCACTGTCACGAGTGGGCGACACCTTCGCCTGGGGTTCCATACGAGTGCAAGCTGTCCCACGTGAGCAACCGAGTCACTGGGTGGCTTGAGTGGCCTCTGTCGCGGGCACGGGCGGCGACAATACTTGCCTAATCGCTACCATCCATCTACTCAATGCCGCCCACTCTGCCCAAGCCTCATTCTGTTTCCTGAGTCACTCTATTTCCTGTTCCAAAGGCTTTGGGGGACCTTTCGTTGGGGCTCCTTAGGCCTGGCTCCTTTATCGGTTGAGCCTATCCCTCAGGTCTTCCGAGGGGCACCCCAGTCGCTCAGTGACTGGTCGCCTATGGGTAGATGGGCCGACTGGTTGGGTCGGCTCAGACCTTGGCCGCAAAATGGAAGTTGTTGGCCGATGAGTGGGCTTTGCTGGAGTCCGCAAGACAGGCTCCTTCAATCTTTGCCCACTTGAAGTCCTTGAGTGCCCTTTCGATGCCATTGCTTTGGGTATATAACGGCGTAATGCAGGTAGTTGCAATCAGAGTATAGTAGCGGAGGTATCTTAGGGGAAGATGAGAAGTTGTTCTCGGTAACGGAACCAACTGATCGGGAACCAACTTCGCTGCACTACGTGGCATTGAAGTTGAATGATTGGCTCCAACTCACTTGCAACAAGAAGTCGATTGTCGGAGGGGGATTCCGACGGTCAACTCAGTAAGGCAAATATGGAAAGTATGGAGAAAGAGAATATCCTTGTATGAAAAAGGCAGAATATTCAGAATGGTCATTTGGAGATCCCTGGTGGGGGGTTTTACCGTTACACCTCGAGATATGTGCTCAATGGGGGAGTGACACCTGTACAGGAAAGTACAGTCATGCGCTGCAGCGTGTAAAAGTAGTCGTACTTTCCTACCCCCGTGTCAGACCCATTTAATGTTGTGTACAGACAGTGAAAAGGACCGAAGGACCACCCGACTTCCTAGTTATGGCGCCTAGCGCCCTGGTGGAAGTCGGTCCGGGGCTAGCTCAAATCCCCCTCAGGTGGGTCCGGTCCGACTTGGAAAGACGAGCTGGGTCACTTTGGATTTTTCTCTCTTTTGGTTCCTTCAATGCTATTGATAGAAACCCAAGATTGATAACCATTCTTTTAACTTGCCTGCCTGACAAATTCGAGAAACCACTAGACATAATCACAAATTCAAAGGAAAGGGTATCCACAGAAAGTCACCAAAAGAAGATCTTTATTGACATAAAATCAAATTTACCATCGGAAGCCCAAGTTTGTACATGATCTAAAAAAAAAAAAAAAAAAAAAAAAAAAAAAAAAAAAAAAAAAAAAAAAAAAAAAACACTGACTGTTTTTAGCTTGGAAGACAATCGAAGAAGAGGAAGAGTAGAAGAATGTAATTATTTCGCACCAAAAGAAGCGGTCAAGAGTATACTCTGTAATATGCAAATGGACAAAGAGATCATGATATCACTCTCTGCATTTGCCCATCATTGACTTCAAAGAAAGAAAACCAACGCTGGTGGCGTTTTTTTTTTTTCCCTTTAATTTTCTGATGAGATTCCCTGAGTTTGTTTATACTAATATTTTAGATGGTGGGTTGCATACTCGCATTTGTTTTTTCTTTTGAGTAATAATGAGAAACAGAGAGAGATTAGACACTTGTTGTAAGTGTTATGTAATAGTTAGTATAATATTTAATTTGATATCTAAAAATTGGAAAATATATTTTTGTCCAATTTTTAACTATTTAGTATTATGTTTTTTCGAATTGATTTTAAAATTTTAATTTTTTTATAAATTAATTAATTAATTATTTTTAATTTCAGAAATTGGTTCTTTCAATTAAAATTGATCAATATCTAATTACTTTTTAACATATAATTATCATATCTATTAAACTTAAAATGATATATTGTCCTTTTTGTGATTCAATTAGGTCTTTTTTTTCTTTCTTTTATTTAAAATTTAAAATAGGAAAGATCTAAAATGATAAAAATACCCTTTAAATTTAATAGGTATATTCATTTTATGCTAAAAAATAGTCAGATATTGATTAATCTTGATTGAAATAACTAATTTATAAAATTAAAATAGATAAAAGATTATTTTGTATAAAATTAAAGTTAGGAGACTGAACTAAAAAATTTTCGTAAAAAAATGTAATATATAAATATAAATATAAATTTAAGTACTAATTATAAATTCATAATATTTATATATATATATAATTTTTTTTAAAAGAAAATAATATTAAATAATAGATCATGAATACTATTTGATCAATAATTACCTTACGGGTGAAAAGAAAAATACCTTCCTACGCAATGTGCATTTTTGTCCAATCAGCATCTATAACGCACACATGATGTGTATTTTTGCCTTTTCATTATTTTTTTTTTCCTCATTCTCCCTTCTCTCTCATTTAACCAACTAAGAATGAGATATAGATATACTTAATCGAATTTCGAATCTATACAAAATTAAAAATTGATATTTGAATATATCTTTAATTAATTAAATATCTTTAAATATCATATATTTAATTAATTAAATCACATAATACTATAATTAATAAATGAATAAATTAATATTTTAACATTTGAATATATATATAAAATAAGATATAAATATACTTAAGTAAATTTGGAATTCATAATAAATTAAAAATTAACACTACAAAAAAAGTTGGCAAATTTGACGCCTATCAAATACGACGGCTGCAAAACGTCATTTTTGGTCATCAGATACGACGGCTTCATGGCTGTCGTATTTGGTGGAGCAAATATGACGGTTTGTCCCCCAACCGTCATTTTTGATAAAATTTTGGAAAACGTACTAGTCTAAAATGACAATTTTGTGAACCGTCGTATTTGTTTTCGCAAATACGACGGTCGTGGTGACCAAATACGATGGTCTACTAAGTGTCGTATTAGATTAGGCAAATACGACGCCTTATTTGAGCAAATACGACGACTACGAAGCGTGGTTTTTGCTCAAAATATGAGTTTATAACTTCGATCAATATTCTTATAATATCGGATTGACTTCAAATTTTGTATATTTTATTTTTAATATATTTGTAATAAATCTAACGGTTAGATTAAATGTTTGATTTTTAGAAAATAAAAAAAAAAGTGTATATTTCGATATTAAAATTATGAAAGTAGATAGATGACACATGAAATAATATCGGATTGGCTTCAAATTTTGTAGATTTTATTTTTAAAATATTTATAATAAATCTAATGGTTGGATTAAATTTTTTATTTTTATAAAATAAAAAAATGCATATATTTCGATATTACAATTACAAAAGTAGATGGATGACACATGAAATGGAACCAGATTGGCTTCAAATTTTGTAGAATTTTTTTTTTTTAATATATTTCTAACAAATCTAACTGTTGGATTAGATATTTAATTTTTATAAAATAAAAAAATACATAAATTTCAATATGAAAATTACAAAAGCAGATGAATGACACATGAAATAGAATCAAATTGGCTTCAAATTTTGTAGGTATAGTTTTTCTTATATGTTTAACAAATCTAACGGTTAAATTAAAATTTTGATTTTTGTAAAATAAAAGAATGTGTATATTTCGGTATTAAATATAGAAATATAAATGGATAACCCATGAAATAATATCCGATTAAAACAAAATTTTGTCAATATAAATAATTTATATATGGTTATATCGAATGGGTAGATTAATTATTTAATATATATAATAAGATGTTCCTTATATAATTCGTATAAATATATATATATCATAACTTGCATTAATGAAATGTTATACTTTTATGTATGAAATGATTAAATTTTTTCAATTATTACTATCAAGTTAGATATATAATGATTGTTACATTTTTTTAAGTATTTAAAATTTATTTATATAGTAAAATATATCATAACCTTAAACCCTAAAATACTTTAAACCCTCAATA
>JAXGGT010083460.1:15780-29296 GCA_035583425.1 Marsdenia floribunda
GTCGTTTTTGACCCATTATTTAATTTTTTATTTTAAAAAAGGTGGCGGCCCAATTTTTTTTTTTTAACTCGAAAACAACGAGTCGGCCCAACCACAAATGACGGTTGGGCCGCCATTTTGGACCATTATTAATTTTTTTTTTTAAGTCTTAGCCCAGACTGGAATTTTCAGGTGGGGTCGGTTCAGGTCGTCGGGACGGGTCAATTCAGCAGGCGGGAATTTTTTTTTCCCCCTCTTCCCTCTTCCCGCTTCTCTCTTCTTTCTTTGCACTCCTCTTCACCCAGATCTGGATTCCGACTTTGAATTTGACCGGCGACATTTTATTGACGGAACATATTTTGCCGTTGATGGGCAAGGTAGGTCTAGGTGATGTGTCGTTGTTTGCCCGATAGGCAGGTTCTCTCCCCAAGACCGTAGGCGGCGACAATAGCAGCAATCGGCATCTAGCCCAGAAATGGCATTAGGACCTGGACCTAGGAGAATTTTTGCAATGGGATAGATGGTAGAGGGCTTAGTGCAACTCTGATCTCTCATCAAGATTCAAGTAAAGAAAGCTCTTCTTGATTTTAATCTACTTTTGTTGATTTGTTGGTGGGTTCAATGTTCTGGTAAGTGCTTGTGGCTTAAAGGTTTGTGCTTTCGTCCCTCCTTTGCCATTGTCGTTACTGCTTGCCACATATCATGTGCATTAATTTGTTCCTAGTTTTCTCTATCTACCATTTTCAGCACTGGTTTTGCTCCGTCTATAGGCTAGTTTTTTGTTTGGACTTTCATATGTATTCTCCACCTTGCTGCACTCAAAGAACGGAAAACAGGGTAAATCTTGTTCCTCAAGTTTAAATCGATTAGCTCCATCACCTCTTGATTGTCTCTTTCATATTGAAAGATTCAGTCTTCTGTATCTTTTTTTGCATGATGAGGTTTTTTTTTTTTTTTTTTAAAAAAAAGTCCTTTTCCCCCTTTTCTGTTTAGCGATTGTAATTTGTGTTTTTCTTGTACTCATACTTTAATATTAATCATTTATTTGAAGGGGTTTTTCTTTTCTTCCATCTCGATAGAGCAATAATCCTTGAATGTTTGAGATCTTGTTTGCCGTCGTGTTATATTTGCGTTCAAAATGTAGGCCATTTGTGGTTTTAGGTTGTTGTTAGTTGAGATTTTAATGGAATTTTTTTTTTTTGTTAATTATTGTACCTGGATATCTAGAGATTATTGCTTACTGCTTTTTGATTTGCGTACATGAATGCCGATTTAGTGTTTTCAGTTCACGAATTCTCATGGGCTTTAGACATTTGTTTCACTTTGCTGTCTTTAATGTCTGAATTCCATTTTTATTAGTTTTTTCTCTCATAGAAGTCATGTAGTTATTGGAGCTTAATATTTTTAGCTAATTTTTTTTTTTCCTCTATTCGTATGCCACCAAATGGATTCATTTTCTCCAGCCACAAACATGGGTAGTTTAATCAGTTCCGAGGAAAACATTCAAAGAACCAAGTATGTTTTTGTCTTTCTATCTGTATAGTTTTTGGTTGATTGGAGACCTTCTTAATCAGATTACTCATGGTTTTAACTAAAGGATTTTACAAAAGAACTATGAGATCAAGGTCTTTGGAATTGAATAACAACACTAAGGCCTAGGTTTCATTCTCAAAATTTGTTCCCCCCCACCTTGGTATTCAGATTTCAATTTATTACATGTGCACCTGAAGTAATTTTCTTTTTGTAATTTTTATTTATTTTGTTTGGCCTAAAATTTGTTCTGTTTTACCTTATTTCTTTGTACTTACCATGCTGTGTATATATATATATGTTGGGCATCCTCAGGAGATAGCTTATCTTCTTGATTTTAATCTACTTCTGTTGACAATTTTATAATCCGATGCTAGTTATTTGTAAAGAATACTGGGTTCCCTTTTTTTATTCAAGAATTTTATTGGGTTGGCTGAAAGATATTGAATTTTTGTGCTGATTGTGATTTTCCCCACGTTTTTTCCTTTCTCCAATAATTTGGTTGTAGATTTGGGCTATAGAAAATATTTTAAAAGGGAAAAATTAGTTTTCCGTGCTACAAGTCTTAAAGCTGAAGGAGGAAGGCCACTTAGAAATTATGAATTGAGCCTGTTGAAATACACTGGCTTTTCCATATGTTATCATTGGTTGCCTTAAAAGTAATGCTTTAAAATGAGAAGTGAGATTGTGGTTTTTGTCACTCAAAGCTCCAGCTTTGCAACTGAATTGAGCTTGTTGAAATAGGCTGGGGTTGTAGAATATTCATGTGTTTATGATTTTAATGTGTCATCTCTCCTATACAAGCATGTTATATGCATATTATTTTGGAAATTGCTTCATGTTCTACAAGTTATAATTTCAATCCCATGATTAATTAACAAATATTTTGTTTCATTTGCTTCCTTCAAAGTGACACTCAAATTTTCATATGTGACAAGATTATGGAGTTCCTTTAATGGATTTAGTATGGTAAGTTATGCCTTTGAGGATACCAAGCAATGTGCCATTTGGAGCACCGAGAAAGTGAAGATGAAGATGAAGAAAGCAAGAGTGGAGAATGAAGATGAAGAAAGCAAGAGTGGAGAATGAAGATGAAGGAAAGAAGGAAGGGGAAACATTTGATTCAAATATCTTTAGCTTTTGGAATCATTATATAGATATATATACATATATATTTAGATATATAGATATATTTAGATATATAAGTATATACAAATGATCTTATTGCTTTTCTTCCTTTTTTTATGAGAGAATGTATTTTATTATGTGATTTTCAATCTTAATTGTGGATTTTTGAGATTAGATATAAATTTTTATTCATTAATTACGGTTTAAATTTTTTATTAATTATTATCATTTTAATCAATTACATTTTATTATTAAATGTTCTTTAATATTGATTTTATTTTTTAATTTTAATATTGAAAATTTAAAATTATTTTAAATAAAATATACAAAAACAAAAAATATTAGGGTTACAGCAACACTCTTTTAACATGAAATTCCTATTTTTTTTAATACATTAAAAATGACGGCTAAAAATCGTCGTATTTGTCCAAAATTGCATATTAATTTTTTTAAAAATAAAAAAATAAATAAATAAAATTAGAGGATCAAATATGGCTGCTGGAGGGACCAAATATGACGGCTGGGAGCCGTCGTTTCTAGTGAGCCGTCGTTTCTGACCACCAGAAACGACAGTTCTCATGGCCTTCGTATTTGCCTATTTTTAATTTTTTTTTTAATTTTAATTTTTTACGACGTTTTGGCCAACCGTTGTTTTTGAGCAAAAATGACGATTTTATAGTCGCCGTTTACAAAAAACAACGTGATTTTAAACGACAGCTAAAAAATCGTCATGAAATCGGCGTATTAGGCCGATTTCTGGTATATTGAATTAAATATAATATCTTAAACTAATTAAATCACTTAATATTATAAGATATAAATATACGTATAATTGAATTTCGAATCCATTAATAAATTTAAAATTAGTATTTTAAATTAAATATAACATCTTTAATTAAATCACGTGATACTATAATTAATAATTAATAAATTAATGTCATTGATTAAGCAAAATAAATTAATATTTTAACTAATAATAAGATATAAATGTACTTAATTGAATTTGAAATCCATGATAAATGAAAAATTAATTCTATACAAAAAAGTATTCGAAGCACAATTGAAGAATGTGAAAAAACAATCATTTAGTTATTGCTGCTTGACGGGTTATGATTTGCACAAGTTTTTCTGTTGTGTCCAGTCATATGACACATGGTGTGCGTTTTTAACCATGTGCGTTTTCAATGAATTATAAATTTTATTAGGGTTTAAGGTATTTTAATATTATTAAATGATTTAGTTATATGTTATTTTAAAAGTTTAAAAAATGAAGAAAGAAAAAACAATTTTAAGGGTCAAAAAAAAAAAAAAAAAAAAATTTCTCTGCCTAAAAATTTTAATGTGCATAATTGCATTTCAAATGTTCGATATATTTTTATTTTTAATTTGTGTTGCGCCATAACATTTACTTTATATTGCAATTGTGAACTAGATAACTTAGTTTGGCAAATACTAATTGGCCCCAATCATGCCGAACTTTGTAGTTTATGTAAGACTTCTGTATTTGTCAGGCCTGTTGACCTGATTCATAAAATATTATTCATGTCTTTATCCTAAAACAAAGCCCATGAATTGGAGTCATTCATACTTCGAAGCCTACAATCCATGAGGTATACTGCATTTAAATATTAGTAAAATACCTTATAGTTTTATTGAGAAACAGTTTTTTTCTCTGTGGATGTTGGTAAAGTAAGGTGAAGGATAAATACAGGCAAAAGAGTGATATAGAGCTTAAGAAATGAAACCTCCCCTCATTTCTGGCTCCAATTGTAAACAATTCCATGGCCCTGGATGCAGGTGTCACAAGAATTGAGTGAGTCCCGATATTGGGCAGGACTTCTGATAACTCATGCTTTTACTACCGTGCAGTGAGTTTTCTTGTATATACAGTATACATATGAAAATTCTGAAACAAAACCTTAATCATACAGTACACTAGATGGTTTTTTTTACTATTTGTTCAACTGTTGCCTCTGCAAAATATGCCAGAAATATTCTTTTTTCAGTCTTTTACTTCTACTAAGCTTTATATGCACTTAATTTCCCCACTTTTATCCATTCCTGAATCAACTGTACTGCATTGCTCTCTCAGTTTGTCAAATTCTTTAGAAACTTACTGAGCTAGGTTTAAATCCGTCTCAGTTTTTCTTGGTGTTTAAATCTACCATTTAGATTCTGATATGCTCCAAGAAATTTTATGGCTAACGTCCTGTATCATCATTATCAGATAGATGCTTCTTGTGAGATTATCTAGAGAATTGCAAACTCTTGTAGCAACATTTCTGCTTCATTCCTCCCATACTGATATAAATCTTTTATCCGCTTAGACGATAAATGTGTTGCCGCCAAAAAAACCAAAATTAAGACATTTGCGTGGACACAAACATACACATGCTTATGTATTAAAGAAAATACAAAGAAAACGTGGAATGGTAGATGTTGTTACTGCATACTTGAGCTTTAGAAGAGGCTAGTTAATGTTTTCCTTCTCAAATGTGTTGAATTCATGACCTGGGAACTTCTGTCTTCATCATCTTACACCATCATTTCTAATAATGATCTTAATTCCATTTTACATGTTAGCTAATCTTGGAGAATCCAAATTTTATTGAATGCCCCATAGCTTGTTGAATGCCTTAACATTCAGGGCATCTATTACCGCACTTGGACTTGATGTGGAGGAATGTTAATTGCCCCCATATTAGCAAGAAAGTTCACTATTTTTTTTTGAAATAAAATAATGATTTTTCTTTTCTTTTGCAGTAAGAGTGGGAAAAATCCTGAAGAATATGCTCAACTTCATCTTGATTTGGGACAGTTTGATTTTATGCTCTATAGTTGTGTTGAGAATTTAAGTTCCTAAATTCCCTCCCAGAATCTACTAGAATTTATGTAGGAAATATTAAAAATAAGAGAAAATAACAACACAAAGATTTAATGTGTAATTAAAACTCCCAAAATAGGAGAAAAACCACCAGGGCAACCAAGGCCAAAAAGGCAATCTATTATATGTGAAAATTATTACAATCACACAATTTTTCTTCCTCACACCTACAATCCCAAAGGCACCCACAAAGTTCTTACAAGGAAAAAACTTTAACTCACACCCAATGAGAATTTTAACTAGAGTTAAAAATAATTCCTAAAACTTTTAACTGGTACAATTAACATAAAGAGGTTACCCCTCCTTATATAGGGAAGAACCACCTCCTCCTTTCATTCCACAACCGATGTGGGACAAAAGCAAAGGAGCAAAACCAAACAATCTCCACCTTGCGACTTTGGCCAATCTCATAGCCACACTTCACTTCGATTAAGATCTATCATAGCTTCTGCCATCATGCTCCACCATAAAAGCATACACACTCAGAATAAAACAATTCCAAGCGTTTTACTTTGGCCCACTTTGGCCCATGTCGAAATCAACCCTGCTGAAAATTTATGGTGCAACCTCCACGTTTGGCTTTCCCAGAAGTTCATCAGCCATCGACATGAATTTCCACCACACACCTTGCATCAATGCCAAACCAATGCCTGTGTGCAAAATTGTGGACCCGCTAATATTAACACATCCTCTATCATGGCAACTTAGTGACATGCAATAAGGACGTACTTGTCTCGAATCAGAGAATATCATCTTCCATGGAGAGAGAGACAATATTAACTTCATTGCCAGTATCTCCATTTACTAGCCTGCAGCCTCTTGCCGAACTAACTCCACCTTTTGGACAATTTTTCTTGATGTGCCCAGATTGTCTACACGTCCAGCAAATTTTAGCTTTCTTTATCATGAAGTTCTTCCTCTTCCCAGCAGTAGTAACCAAAACTAGATTTTTCGATGGATTATTTCTTCCACCATCTAGCCTCCTCTCCTCAGCAAGGAGCTTACTGGTGACCTCAGAAAAAATTATTTTCTCCTTCCCATGAATCAAAATAGGCTTCATATGTTCATAAGAAGGTGGAAGAGACCAGATGAGTCTCAAGGCTTTATCCTCATCATCAATCTTTACTCAATTGATTCAAGCTCAGAGACGATGCCATTGAGAATGCTTAAATGATCTGAAATACTTGTACCTTCTTTCGTTTGCAGTGTATGAAATTGCTCCTTCAGATGCACTCGATTTGAGACGCCTTTCGTCTGATACAACTCCTCAAGCTTTTCCCAAATTGTCTTTGCTGTAGATATTCCATGCACATTTGCAAGAACATTCTTGGATAGACACAGTCGTATTGCACTTGCTGCTCTCAAATCCAGATCCACCCAATCTTCATCGCTCATTACAGGTTTGCTTGTTGTACTAGCCGTTTCGTCAGTGCCACTAGTAACACTACCTTTACCTTTAGGAGTTTCTCTGCCCTTTAATGCTTTGTGTAACCCTGACTGAATCAAAATATCCTTAACTTGAACTTGCCACAAGCCAAAATTAATTCTTCCATCAAACTTCTCCACATCAAATCTCATCAGATTTGACATTCTATTAACTAACATTTCCGTTCTGTACTGCTAGTTTGGTGAACAAAAACGTGCAATAACCGTACAAGAACCTTCTTGAATAGTACTAATGTAAGTTCCCAGGAAAGGCTGGAGGGGTCACAATGGTCCCGCTTGGAAAATTGGCCGGTTTAGTCTTCTAACTATTTTCATTAATTAACATAAGTTCACAATTTTTTTTAACCTATTTAGTCCTACATCTTTTTTTACAAGCAGCCTATTAAGTCCTTCTGGCCAAAATTCATCATGCGCCGGGTATGTAATGATTTTTTAAGGGCTAAATCAACTTTTTGAGTATTATAAAACTGTGAACTTAGACTAATTACAAAATCATCCTCTTTATACGAAAAAAATAACTTTATAAGACCCTAAAATTAGTCTAAATTCACAGCTTTATAATACTCAAGAAGATAATTTTACCCTTAAAAAATCATCACGTGCTCGGCACGTAATGAATTTTGGCCGAAAAATTTAAATTTTTGGCCAAAAGGACTTAACAAGCTGCTCATAAAAAGATGTAGGACTTAACAGGTTAAAAAAACAAGATTGTGGACTTATGTTAATTAATGAAAATAGTTAGAGGACTAAACCAGCCAATTTTCCGATCCCGCTTAAAACCCAGTCTCCTTAGACAAAACATACCTTTAGTAAGTATTCACACAACTGTAACAAAATTCCACTGCACAAGAGCTCCACCGCACCAACGAACCACAAGGCAATCTTCGCCAACCAGGCTCTGATACCACTTGTTGGGAATTTAAGTTCCTAAATTCCCTCCCAGAATCTACTAGAATTTATGCAGGAAATATTAAAAATAAGAGAAAATAACAACACAAAGATTTAATGTGGAAAACTCCCAAAATAGGAGAAAAATCACCAGGGCAACCAAGGCTAAAAAGGAAATCTACTATATGTGAAAATTATTACAATTACACAACTTTCCTTTCTCACACCTACAACCCCAAAGGCACCCACAAAGTTCTTACAAGGAAAAACTTTATGGGAATATGCCAAATATCGAGTAGAATTTACTGATATCATTCATGAGAATAGATATTAATGGACTGTTTTCAAAAAATATATTATATTCACTAGATTCAAGAGCTAATCCAAATGAATAGAGTTCCTGTAAAAGGAACACATTGTCACAGTTTTCTGCCGCATTCTAATTAGTTTTTAGTTAATCTGTAGCTTGTTGCTAACTGTTGTGAAATACTTTCCCCGCTTCCAGCTATTGCAACCTCTATGGCCTATTATTCATGTCAGGAAAATTGGTCATTTTAGTCTCCATGCTAATTTTGTTTGGACAAAAGGATCCCTATTTTTTATTTTTTGATAAACGAATCTCCATTCTTTTTTTCGTTTGGAGAAACATGTATCTATTTTTAATTTTTGGACAAACGAATCTGTAATACCCACACCCACGTTAGGGACAATTAAGGAATTTAAAATTATTAGGGGTTATAAATTATGTAATTATTGGTATTTATCGATATGTTATTTGATCTAATAAGCAGCCCTTTTGCTATTAGGTTTTAAGATTTAATATGTTATTTGATCTGATAAGGAGTTCTACTCATATTAGGTTTTTAATATTTAATAATTATTTTTCTTTAAGATAAATCCGTCTATTTAAGAGACGAATTTGTGAGAATAGTCATTAGAGAAAATTTGATTGAAGAGAATCAACAATGTAAGTCAATCTTCCGTTTCCTTTAGGTTTCAATTTGGTTTATTAGAGAGAACCTAAATTTGATTAATGATAATTAGATTAGAATTCAGAGATCGAATAGGTAGGATATCAGACTTTGATTGAAGATTATAGAGGTAAGTAAATAGAATATTTCAATTTTCTATTTTCTTAAAAGAAATCTTGTTTTTGTTTATCTCCTCACGAATTGATTTGTTTTGATATTCCTGTTTCTTCAAATAGTAAGAGGTAAGTAAAAGAGATTTTGATTTCCTGCATCTCGTATACTTGATAAAATTCTTTAAATTCGTAGTCTTCTTTGTTTTATCAGATTAAGTTTTGAATTCTTAATTTTCATTTCTTGATAATATCCTTTGAATTCTTGATTTTCTTTCCTTGATAATATTCTTTGAATTATTGTTTTCTTTCGTTCATCGAATTGAACTTTGAATTCTTAATCTTCGTTTCTTGATAATATTCTTTGAATTATTATTTCTTTCGTTTTATCGAATTGGGCTTGAACTATTAATTTTCGTTTCTTGATAATATTCTTTGAATTCTTGGTTTCCTTCGTTTCACCAGTTGATCTCTTTCATATCTTGATTTTTTTTTTCTCTTGATAAAATTTTTGAATTCTTGTTTATTTTGTTTCATCGAATTGAGTTTGAATTCTCGATTTTCGTTTCTTGATAAATTCTTTAAACTCTTATTTCTTTCGTTTCTCGAATCGAGTTTTCGATTATTGATTTTTTTTTTTATTTCTTGGTAAATTCCTTGAATTCTTGTCTATTTCGTTTCTTTCTGAAAGAAATAAAAGTTAATCAAAAGATTTTATTTTTTATTAATTTTTTCAAATATTTACTTGATTTTTATTAGTCTTCTGAAGATTTTTAGCTTTTTAAAGATTTTTACAAAAGAATTCTGTTTTCTTTATTTTTTGAAAGAAAACATATTTTTTGAAATTGTTTAAGTCTTCCCCAAAAATTATAAGTTTTTGGCTCAAGTTTATTTAGGAATTAGTTAAAGGAACATGTTCCAAACTATAAGTTCTGAACCCATTGAGCATAGTGAAAAAACTTACATTTTGATAAGTTCTGGTCATTCTGGCGGGAGTACAACTAGGGCTGAATTCGGTTAAACCAACAAGTGACTATATTTTCTTGAGTCTCTATAAAAGATTTGAATTTGTTATGTTATCTGTTTGATGAAGTTCTGTTATGGGAAACTACTTTATCTATGATTAAATGTTTTCAGAATATATTTTTGACTTTACTTTTGTCGTCTGATATTTTGAAAAAAAGGAAAAGAGAAGTATTCTATTTTTGCAAATATTGATGATGATAAGAGAAGGACCTCGATTCTCATGATTAGATTAGATATTATTTTGAGTTGTATAATTATCCATTTTGGAGATTGTTTATGTTTTCAATTTGGAATAGTATCCCCTAACTCTGTTTCAGAATTTTTTTGGAAGATTATAGTTATGATATTGTCTTTGTATTTATTTTTGGGATTATCTCTTGTGTTAAGAATTTAGATTTCTCTCGTCTTATATTTGGGGTTAAATTTTGGATAGTGTTATCAAAAAGATCTTATACTCTTAGGGGAAACCATAAGGGTACATTCGTGTGGCGCCTCGGTTTCATGGTGTGACAGAATCCCCATTCATTTTTTATTTGGACAAACGAGTTCTTTTGACTAATTTTTATCCAAAAATGCAACAAAAGAAGAGAGGAATTATGAGAAATTAAAAAATAAAATGAAATAATTATCATTATAATATGTAGAATAATAATAAATCATGTAAAAATTAACAATTTTTTCCAAATAAAATTGATAAAAATTGGTCAAAAGGATCCATTTGTCCAAAAAAAAAGGGATTAGTTTATTCAAAAATTTAAAATAAGAATTTTTTTGTCCAAACAAAATTAGTATGAGATTAAAATGACCAATTTTCCATTCATGTCATAATGAACGTGTCTCATGTCATTTTCAGGTTGAAAAGGTTTTGCAGATGATAGTGGTTGACTTTGGTAGTTGTGGAAACCTAATCCATAAGCTCTGCAAGCTGACATTACCCTCTCTTTCTTGTGACATTCAAAAGTGTTTGTTTTCATTTCTCATGTCTCTCTTTACCTCTGCAATTCCTTTCATCTGATAACAGGTATATCTATATGTAAATCGAAGGAGAATAGCTGGTTGCTTAGTGGTGGAACCAATATCAAGGCCTATAGAGTCCTCGGCAAATCAGAGGTTTCAAGAAGGTGACGATACCATTGCAAAGATAAGCAGACCAGACTCATCTGTTCTCCAATATGGTAGCATTAGTTTCCATAGGGAAGGCAAGAATAAGACTGCTCTGGAAGCTAAACACGAGGAATAAGCAGAGGACTTAATGGGAGCAATTTTCCTTGAAACAGAAGCTGTACTAGCTACTTGTGGGATTAGAGCAATATGGGTTGCTTCTGCCTCGAGAAGAAAGCACATTGGCACTCAATTGTTAGATGCCGCTAGGTATGCAGTTCTGTGATGATTAGTTTGAAGTTTTGCTGCTAACATATAAACATTCATCATCCTCTTTGGTCTTCTCAGCATTTTAAGATTATTCCAAATGAGGATATCTTTGCTGTCTAAAAATCATTTGCAGGATGAGTTTCAGTAGTGGTGAAGTCCTGGATAAATATCAGTTGGCACCATCTGACCCAACTTCTATCAACAAGATCTTGGCTTCCCGGTACTGTGGCACTCCATTCTTAGCCTACAAAGCTCATAGCTAATTCTTGGGAAATCTTCTGTAATGCAAGCCTCAAATTACAAGGATATCAAATTTATGTCAACTTGAAAGAAATAACTAAAGATGTACAACTTAATTTCCTTTGATTTACTTTAAATTTGGTAGTTTCTTTCTTTTTTGTTTTATTATATCATCATATATTATTCGAAAATTTGGATATCAAACTTGAGCTCTTTTTGAATATTCAACCTTCCCGAGTGAAGATGAGATAACATCTGCTGTTAAATGTTAATGGTTATAATTTCCATAAACCTTGCCAAGTTTCAATTCCATCTAATTAAAAAAAAAAAAAAAAAGGGAATTATGAAATAAATCAACATCATAAATTAATACTTTAATATAATGAATACATAGTAAGATTAATCCTCGGGAAAAAAAAAAAAAAAAATCGTCACAGCTGAAAGATCGACGGCCCTCCACTATCTTCTACCCGATCAATTAAAGCATGGCTGAATTGGTCATTCTTGTTTCATTGAGGTTGAGCTTGAATATAATTTAAACATGCTTGAAGAGCCAGTAATCACAACCATCTGCATTTCCTACAATGAACTTGTATTTCCTACAGAGGTTAAGATAGAAATATTATGCTCCCCACTTTTTGCCATTCCTCAAGCAGTCAAAAAGAATGAGTCCAAATTCTTTGAACAGAAAGGATAATAATGGGACAATTCTTGTAAACGGATGTTTAACTTAATCCAGCTCCCATTCGCATTCCCATTATAATCATAATCATAATTATCTTCTAATAATTTCCGGAGTAATATATTGTTACATAAAAATAAATTTAGAAATATAGAACTAAAATATCAAAATAGCTTTTTTCTATCAAAATATTTAAAATTGAACTAAAAATAATAGTTCTATTTTGATAATATTACTAAAACTAAACAAAATAGAGCTATTATCAAAATAAAAAAAATGAAATTTATTTTTATAAAGAAATGACGCAAATAATATTACTGAAATATAAAATATATTATAATTATTTTGGAAGAAAAAAGATATTTAAAAGTAAATAAACATTATCAAAGTAGGAAAAACATATTTGATTTATAAATAGTCACTTTTTTTCTTTTTTCTTTTTTTTTTTCTGTTTTTAAAAGTATAACTCAAAATGATTATTTTACCCTTTTGGTAATTGGTCAACAAAAATTTTGATCGTTCACTATTTATATTAAAGGGATTTTTGGTCATAAAGGACCAAATATAAAAATTATGTAACGTTTATGGCAAAATATATTGAAAAAAAATGTTTAGGACTAAACATGCCAACACTTCAAATGTTTGAGGCTAAACTTGCCAATCGACTATTTATAAAGGGCTTTTTGGTCATAAAGGACCAAACATACCAAATTATATAATGTTTAGGAGGAAAATTGGCCGGTTTAGTCCCTTAACTATTTTCAATAATTAACATACGTCCACAATCTGTTTTTTTGACCTAGTAAGTTCCGCATCTTTTTACGATCAGCCTGTTAAGTCCTTTCGGCGAAAATTTTGAATTTTCTAGCCAAAATTCATCACGTGCCTTTCAAGGGCAAAATTGTCCTCACACAATTTCCCTTAGAAACCCAGGAAAAAAAAAAAAAAAAAAAGCCCCAACAATGTCAATTGGAGTTCTCAATCCGATTTGGCTTTGAGCACAAGAAGATCGGCAAACACAACAGCAGCTGAAGCAAAAGATTGCAAAGCTGCAATTGAAGAAATAGGTAGGAGGTTAGCGAGCTTTGTAGAGTCCTTTAACTTGTCATTCTCATTTAGCTTGGTCACGATTGATGACGTAATGGATCTTAAGAAAGGCCACTTTGAGCTTGATGAGGATGAACCTGTTGCAGTCTATGCTGAATTCATATTGATGTTACTAGTTGATAATCCAAGGAGCCTGGAATCTTTGATGAGAGTT
>JAXGGT010083567.1:17789-29284 GCA_035583425.1 Marsdenia floribunda
GTTGATGACGTAAGGATAATAGACGTCGGGTCGGGTTGATGTCACCGTGTCGGTGGCGAGGAGCATGAAACTGGGGCATCTATTGTTTCGGGATGTCACGAGAAATAATATATTTTAAGAATTTATAGAATTTGACACAAAATAGAACTAGGCGTTGTCCATTCTTTAAGACATAATTAATTTTTTTAAAATTTTTTTTATTATAAATGATTATATACCAAATTTAAAGATAAATTATAATTGTAAATAGTGAAATTTTGTAAAGTAATTTAAATTAATTAAGTGGTAAATAAAATTTCATTTAATTATTTATAACAAATTACTTTTCATTTACTACGACGAATCGTATGCTGACACGTGATAGTGTTTAAAAAACTGACTAATCAAAATTAAAGAAGTGTTCAACCAATCGGAAAGCGTCACATGGAGGCTCTTTTCTTGTCATCCCTTTCTCTATAAATAGAAGAGCAAGAGGGGATTCACAGAAGAACACAAAAGAGTCTTGAAAATAGAGAAACTCTGTTATATCAGATTCTTCCTCTTTCAAGTCTAATTCATCTTCAAGATTAAATCTCAAATACTCTCAAAATCATATCAAATTCATTCTGAGCCCAATGGCAAGAATCAGCGAATTAGATAGAGATTGTTGTACCATATTTTTAAAATTGATTTTGTATTTGCATTAAAATTTTAACTAATCCCACGCAATTTAACATAATCTAGGGACCAATATCTAAAAAAATTAATTTAGGGACCAATATCACCAAATGACCATAATTTAGAGATTATTTATGCCAATTTGCCTTGAATAAATATAAAAGGAAGTGAAGGGATGGGGAGCCTCATACGAATTATATTGCTACAAACCAAAAGAGAGAAGGAAAAAAAGAAAAAAGAAAAGAAAAAACTTCATTACACAAATCATATTATAGGAATATCTCACACAGTACGTAATTTCATTACACCTTTCAAATATTTAAGGTTTTGCGTCAGAGGTAGGAAAAAAAAAAAAAAACAGTGAATTGAGTGTAAGCAATAAGCATATATGGCTCAGAAAGATACGAGGAGAGTAGTTGTACTTGTATTTTATTCCTTATTAGTCTTGACAGCGTTGATCGGTGGAGTTGCGGCCGCCAGCGACTCGGAAGAACCGTCTTCGGCCAGAGATACGTGCCAGGCGATATGTATTATAGAGTGCTTTATGAGAAAACCTACATGCCTTGCAGAGTGCATGGAGAGATGCAGGGCTCATCCTTCACCACCGGTCACTCCTCCGTCACCACCTGCACCACCAGTCACTCCTCCTTCACCACCTGCACCTCCAGTCTCTCCTCCTTCACCCCCTGAAACTTCTCCTTCTCTGGATGATGACTCAGATATCGGACATGGACGTCTCTCTATGTGTACATTCTCTTGTGCAAAGTCAAACTGCGTGAAACTCATTTCAGGTACGTACATACGCATGCAATACATATATATATATATATTTATGAACTAATTGAGATTAATATTATTCAAAGTAGTTCGTAGTATCAGATTTTGTTCTTTAATTCTTTATTTTTTATTTTTTATTTTTTTAACAGATCCAAATGAGCTGCAAAAATGTGGGGCTTCCTGCTACAAGAACTGCAATCTCCCTGGTTACTGAAAAGTTTATATACATGCATGCATCTTCGTCAAACATGTAATTAATTAATTAATGCAGAAATAAAGTTTTGATGTATACATTGAAGATCGAATTATGATATGTAATTAGTGTCAACTTTTATGAACTTTAATTTGGTTATCTTCCCAATTCCCTTTCCTTACCAAGCATAATAATGATAATAATGGAAAAACGTAATCGAAAGACTATATATATATATATATATTCTCTCAAAAAATATATATGATTTTGCAGCAGAGAATTAATATCAAAGACAAGAACAGTAGATGACACCGCTAGGCTAGAGAGAGTTAATCAATTACTTGCAGTTGGTGCAGTTTTCATGAATTGCAGTATCGAAACTGATAAATTCATCATTTGGAAAAGTAAAAGGTTTGCAACATTTCTTCAAGCACTGAAGAAGACAAGCGGGCTTATGATCTTTATTCTCGCGTTTGTTGCAAAGCTTATTGCATGATTTCCTGCAATATTCTTTCTCGCATCGTTTAAATTCTTCCACTTCTTCGGCATGAATAATCATCCCGAGCAACATCAAGATCATGATCATTACAACGAGAACCAATATTAATCTCTTAACTTGCAATCCCTGAGCCGATCTCATTTCTGCCGTCTTAATTTCTCAGTTTCTACAGTGTGAATATAACCTACTATTCAGTCAATATTTATATAAATATATATGCGTACACACGGGTTGCCTTTGTACTCAAATAATAAATACTGCAATGGCGTATCTTTAATTATGGAGTTTTCTCAACTAAAACTTTTATAGTTTGACTTGGTATGTTTTCAGTGGTTTACGTGGTCTTGTGCCAATTGTGCCAATGAGTTTTGGAAAATAGGTCGATCTGTGAAATCTGACTTAACTTCATTTATTGAAGAGCAGTTGTAACCGTGAACAGACCAGCTATAATCAGATTTCTTATGCTACAGTTTGACTCCACTTCCTGTATAGGGATTAGAAAATTAAGTGATATTGCCGGTTTAGTCCCTTTAATTTTCAGTTATCAGATTTGATAAAGAATAGAGGTGATGATGTGGACTATTTGCTGAGTTAGCTTGAATAAGTCACCTGCAAAATAGCTTAGAACCAGAGAGAATTCCTCCGGTGCGACAACCAAGTTAGAATTGATCGGATGACAAGAATCAGAAATATTCAAAAGTACTAAAATGTCAAGAGATTCGAATTCTTCACCCATGGAATATTACCATATTATTTATGTAAGGAGATCCTTAAAAGAAGATGTGACACTTGACCAAAAAAGTATAGTACTCATGCGCTGCACAAGATAGGAAGTAAGTGTACTTCTCTATACGGAGTATTAGGTGCATTTAATGCACCATATTATAAACGGAACGGGACAAGCTAAGTCGACACCCTAATGACGAGTCCTGGAGTTCCTGGAGTACAAAATGGACTCCTTGATGAAGATCCATTGCGCTGGTGGGCGGACTCTACGTCACTTCGGTTACAAGCTCTAACAGTTCTATACTTTTAGTTTATTCAAGAATTGATTTTTTTTTTTTTTTTGGTAATTATTAAAACTTCATTAAAAAAATAGAAAATTACAAATGAATGAGTAAAAACTCATTTATAGGTAACAGGGAAAATACCAACCTAATCAAATTAGGTGGAAATACATTACTCAACTTAAATAATTTAGGTGAGTCAAAAACTGTTAATAAAAAAGCTAAGACAAACAACAGAATCATCTCTTCTACATCCATCGTATCTTGGTCGCCATTCTCGAGCTTAATCTGCAAAGAGGGCTTGAAATCATCTTCGTCTTCGAACAACAGAAGATCCTGGACGCAGTAACAATCTCAAAGAAAGTCTAAAAGAAAGAAGAAATTCAAGCAAAGGGCTCAAATCTGAATTGAGTTGATAAATATATTCTTCATTAAGAAGAAAATAACATAGATCTATAAAGATCATTCAGATTCTTTGCAAATAGATTCGAAAAATGTACAAAATACTGAGAAGTGAGAAGAAATAATACACCGAAATAGAAAAAAAACAGTAACGTTAAACGAAGACAAGAAAAAACAAGAAAAGGAGGATTCTCCGGCCAAGAAAGACTCTAGCCAGAGCTGGAGCTTCTTGGCCGGAGAAGAAGAACCCACTGAAGAGAGGACGCGGCGGCGGGAGGGCTAGGGTTTTCTATTTGTTGGTGGAGAGAACCAGCATATTCAAGAATTGATCTTAAATCTTTATTTTCAAACAAATTAATCATTTTGTCTACATTTCAATGATCCAATCAATCTTTTTAATTAAAATTAATTTTTTCATGCACCCAGTATAAGATGTTTTTTTAATGGACAAAATAGTCATTTCATTTATTCATGAGTGGTTTTTAAGCAAAGCATCTAATACCTTTTATTTTATTGAAGATGTCTTATTTTTAAGCAATGGAAAGAAACACGTGCAGGAATGAGATTTCATTACAAATGCTGGTCTGGATTCTCATGATATGCCTGTATTTCCTTGAATAGAAATACTCTTTCAATATTTTTCTAGTGTTATTGCAGAACAGTTGGAATTAGATTCTCTCACAAACGCACACATACGTATAATTTATATATGCCTGCATACATTTGTCCTTCTTGAATAATTTTCAAGAGTTTTATTTTATTTATTTATTTTTTTCTTTGGTATCACAGCTAGAAAACCATGGCCGGGGGAAATAATGCGATGATGACGAGAAATGCGGCGGCGGTGGGGATTATCTTAATTATCTTTATTGCTCTGCTTAGCTTTGGCAATGCCAAGTCAGTTAATTGCACGGTGAAGTGTAACTTAGTGTGTATATTTATCAGAAAGCCACTGTGCGTCACTGATTGCTTGAAGAGATGCAAGTTTCAAGTTTCAGAAGCCATCTCCAATTGTACATTTCTCTGTACCAAGTCGAGTTGCACCAAATTTACTTCAGGTTCAGGTACGTATGAAAACTTCAATATATATATATATATATATATATGTATAATATATGTGGGTATATGTAGGTGTTAATTTAATTCACGTCTGTTTTGGTGGTGTCATACAGATACGCCTGAATTGCAAAGATGCGTGAGCTCCTGCTATGGTAACTGCAGTGAGAATGAGAATGAGAATCTCTAAATGATATGTACCCGTGATCTTCCTTTTCCTTCTCTGAAATTTAGGATGAATTGGCCTTGAAGATCTTATGGATAGATTCATCTTTGTCTCTCTGTTTAGTTTTATTCTACCGTTGACTCAGAAATAAAGTTGTATAAAACAAAAAAATGTTTCTAGGTGAATATGAAGTTTTTTATAAGTACAAATCTTAAGAAAATTTATCTTGATAATTCGATGTGGGATACAGAAATCTTTTGCACATAAAAAGCTAGCGCTGTATATACATATATACCAATAGTGTTTTGAATTTCAGCAATTTTTTTTTTTTTTCTTTTACTTCTTGTGATTACCGACTACTACTACTACTAATATACCAAGTAAGGGGGAAAAAAGAAGAAAAAAAAAAATCAGCTTTTTTTGTCCTACACGGCCATATAAACCACCCGTGAACGAATTGTGAAAAGATATATAAAAAAAGGAGGCAAAAAGTTATGGCATGTGAACAAAGGTATTGCTAATGTTTGGGTGGAAAATCCATATGAATGGCTCTTCCTAAGTGCAAAGTGGAACAATATTAGGTCAAAAAAAAAAAAAAAAAAAAAAAAAAACTCATCTCACCCTTAGATATGGGATGAGTCTGAAAACCACAATCCATGATCCAATCAGATGCAATGGAACTGAAATAAATAACACATATAGTGGGGTGTAGTCGTTGAATCTTGACGTGGCGCAGAGAGGTGCATGAAGACAAATAACTATCACATGTAAAATTTCAGGTTGCATCAAATCCTGCGCCCTTTCTTTCAAATGGTAAAGAGGATTATCATTGGTATTCAATTCATAATAAAGTCACTAATAAAATCACGACCTTACCTTTATAATCGAACATATGTTTCTAGCACAAACAACCACGGGAGGGAGGGTAGTGTGAGAAGTGAGAACCAAGATGGAGGTGAAGAAGATTAGGGCACTTGTTGTGTTGCTGGTTATGGCGATGGGGATGCTAGCGGAGCGATCTTCTGCTTCTTTCAAGGATTGCTATGCCAAATGCTTTGTTCTTTGTATGATCGAACCTTCTCAAACACTCTGCTCCTGCACAACCCAGTGCTTCAAAGAATGTATCTTTTCAAATACCAACACCACCACCGATGAGTTTCATGAAGAAACTAGCAACTATGACTTCTGCAAGCTCGGGTGCGCCTTCACCATGTGCTCAGACATCAGCAAGAAAGGCAGACCAAGTAATTAATTTACCCATCATTCTCAGTATCTAAGAACTCTATCTTCAAATCATCTTTATTTCTTCACCTACAGATATATGAAGGATTATACCAAGCCGTCTATGGCATTTATACCCATTACTTGAATTACTCATGTTTGTTCTTGCAGATGGAGAGAAAGTGGATAGCTGCGTGGGATCGTGTTCCAAGGCGTGCATCAAGAGCTACCACTGATTTACCCATCCTGGATTCAAGAGTTTCTATGATTTAGACCATCATTTGGAAGTTTCTTTACTCTGTTTTTTATTTTTGGTTGAAAATCAAGCATCAATCAACAGTTGTACGACGTAATCCACGCAGTCTTTCTCTTACATGTTCCATGGTTAACTGCTATACTAAACTCGACGTTTTAGATGTTTATCCATGAATGCTTTCTGCAAATTGCTTCTCCACCATTTTAAGCAAGGGAGACCAAATTACTGGCACAATAAAAAATCTTATGAATAATACTATGAAATGCAAGTAGAAATTTTGAAGAATGGCTTGATCCAAGAACAGTTCAAAATCTGTCTCATACACATTAATTTGGCCGTTAAAAGCTATTGATGAGAGAATTCAAAGCACCCCAGAGACATACAAAACTGCAATACTACGATGGCATAGAAAATAAAGTAACATTTAAGTTTCACATCTCCGACATGAGTTAGAAGCCAGGACTCACATGATCAGAGAGCCCTGACGCAGGACTAATGGAGGTATAAACCACAAAATGATGCGGTCTGGTCTCTGCTATGTAGTACTAAACCTCCTCTCGACATGATTTACTCTCTCTTTGCGTCTGCTCTCTCATTCTTTTAACAGAAGACAATGGGGGAGGGGGAGGGGAATGAAACAAAGAAAAAGAAACAGAATTCAGTAGTTGCTGGAGGTGGAGATAGTAATAGGGAGTTTGCTGCACCGGTATTTGTTACTCATCAGCTGCCTTGGGAGAATTTTCCGGAGTCTGCAGAGCAATAGGCGTCTTACCTTTGTGCTCGGTGACACATGCCTGAAATTCTCCAACTCTTGAAGCATCTTTAAACTTCAATGCAAAAGTAGACAAACCATCTTTTCCATCACCAACACTATTCACACAAGCAAAGGTAACACCCCTCTTATCCATATTTGTCAGTTTCATGTCTGGGAAAAGACTAGCATTCAAAATCAACCGATAATTCCCCCGTGTTCTCATAACGAGTCTGGCTTTTCCTGTCCCTGTGGTGGAAATGTTAACCTTGACCTCCCCCTTCCCACGCTCCTTCCATGCTCCATCTAGATACTCGAACAGCACCGAATCAGCTGTGAAGACAGGTTTCTCATTCTCTTCCCCTGTTTCAACAGGAACCTCCTGCATGGAAGGGAGTCCACTTCCCTCACTTTTGGTAACAGTAGATGTCCCAGAAGTTCCAAAAAGAGAACTTCCATTGTTAGAGGGGCCAAATGAGAAAGAGGGTTGATCATTTTTCACTCCAAAAATGGAGCCTGAACCCAGAGACAACCCTTCTTTTGAGGCTGATCCAAAAGAGAAAGTTGAACCAGAAAACCCTGTTCCAGCAAATCCAGTAAAAGCATTTTGGCTACTTGAAAGCTGTTGAAAAGAACTGAATGATGCAGCATCCCCTCTCTTCTCAATACTTTCATTGCCATCATCTTTCTTAACCTCATTCTCAGCTTTCTGCACATCAGTATCCTTATTATCAGTATTATCAGGTTCTTCAGGTTTGCACTCAGAATTCTCACCATCATTTTTATCCTTCTCAGCGGTAGATTCAGGTCTGTCCGCGTCACCATCATGTTTTTCCTTCTCAACAGCAGACTCGGGTTTGCCCACTTCACTACAATTTTTGTCCTTGTCATCAGTAGATTCAGGTTTGTACAATTCACTATCATGTTTTTCCTTGACAACAGTAGGTTCAGGTTTGTCCACTTCACCATCATGTTTTTCCTTGTCAACAGTAGACTTAGGTTTTTCCTCTTCACCATCATTTTTACACTTCTCTCCAGCTGCTTCATCCTTGGGCTTGTCAACTTCTCTTTCTGATTCTTCATCCTTCTCATCGGATTCCTGATTGGTGTCCTTGTTTGCATCTACATTTGCCTCACTTTCAGCCTGGTTTTTGCCACTTTGGATTTCATCTTGGACCACAGCTGGTGTAGCAGTTGATCCAGGAGGAGGAACTAAACGGACCCCAGCAAAGGGATTAGAGGATGGAGCAGATGGGGTGGCTGATGTTTGGTTGCGACGAACCTTGACAATTCTTCTCTTTGCAAGCACATCGTCGCTTGCCCTCTTGAAGGTTCCCATTTCTTGTTCAGATATCCCCTCCTCATCATCATCAAGACCAGGGTTATCTCGAGATATTTCTCTTAAAGCAGAGCGCTTTTTTGAAGGTTGAAAACTATCTTCAGCATCCCCCATTTTAAATGGATAAAATTAGTTCGAGAAAGTTCTGCATATATCATGGAAAGAGTCAAAAACCCAGACAATTTAAACAAAAACTATAAGAGAAAGAGAAAAATAGTATAACACATTCTGGTATCCAGTCATTAAACCAGGAACCAGTAACAGTACATTAAAACTGGAGGATTAACTACTTCAGTAAACTTTCATTACCTAAATGTTAACAACATCTCCTCTTGGATAAAAATTAGTATTTCAAAATATTCGTAGCAATCAAAAATCAGGGACAAAAGTATAAATTATATAACTAATGGAACACCAACCTATACAAAATGTTGAAGATAAGCAGCAGAGCAGACTTCCTAACCATTGTTACACAAAGAAATGTAAAATAAGGTGAGGAGGGAAGCTAAAGATAAGTTAAAACCGAGAGAACATATCTCATCGTCACTGATTAACCAAAAGTTAAGACAGGTAGGAGGAACAAAATTGTAAACTCATTCGTACAAAAGGAATTGGCAAATCATCTGGATTATACTAAAGAAATAATTTTGCATAAAAATGTAAAAAGATTGATTTCCCATCCCAGATTCATCTACATATTCTAGAACAAATACAGACCGTGACATTTTTTTTTTTTTTTTCATATGTCCGAAAATTTTTAAAATGTGAAGAACAAACGAGAAATCCCTCATCTACAATAGCCTTCCAATACCAACTTCTTCATCTTCTTTTTTTTTTTTTTTTTAAACAATAGTAATGAAAGGGAAAAAAAGAAAAAAAAAGGAAGAACAGAAATTCCATTTCCACTCAAAACAAATTCAACAAATTTCGACGGAATAAATGCTCTTGTTATCCCAAAAAAAAAAAAAAAAAACAAAAAACAAAATAATAATAATAATAATAATAACAATCATCTGTTGCACCAACGAATCCAGCTCCATCACCGAAACCTTTATTACCTGGACTTCTAAAACAGGGAAAAATGGAACCAAATTTTTTTACAAAAACTAAGACTAGAACATTTTAATAGAGAAAATAAATACAAGAGAACGATTATGATAAAACTAGTTATCTATACAAAAGCTAGAAATTCAATACACGATTCAATCGAACCTTAGAGAGAAACCAAAGGTCGCGTTCAGGCTTTTCTTGGACTTCGTTGGGACGCTAGAGCGTCTGTTCTGTTCGATCTGGTATATAATGCTATATAAAAACCCTAGAGCCTACATGGTTAAAGCAGTACAATCTAATTTTTCCCCTTTTTTCTTCTCTTTTTCTATTTATTTATTTATTATTATTATTTTTTTTTGGTAAGTCTCTTTTTCTATTTAATTACAATTTCTCTTTCGAAAAAAAAAAAAAAATTACAATTTCTCTCTTCTCCCAAAAAATCTATTTCAAACTTTTAAGGTGTGTTTAGAGTAATGTATAATTTGATAAATATATATATATATTTTTTTTTATATTTTGAGTGAAATTTATTTTATAAAAAAATTTAGATTTTGATTTAGGGATCCAGAGGTGAGTAAATAGATTATTATTATTATTTTTTTTTAATTTTTGGCCGAATTCTTAAATTTCTCTTTGTCTCGTTTATTTCTTTTTTTTGATTGAATTTGGTTGGCTTTGATGATGATGAGTCGCCACTGTATTCCATAAATTTACTGATACGAAATTTTCCTCCTACATACTGTACACATATGTATATATATATAAGTATGTGTATTGGACTATTGTTCCTGAATCTCGATTCCGTCAGCTTTTCTTTTACAATCGTTACTCGGTATATATATATATAACTATGCAAGATTCCCCTGAATTTCATGTTTTCATCATTATTATTATTTTCTCAGGTTTCTTCTTTCTTTTAAAAACAAACATATTCTTTTATTTTTTTAAAAAAAAATAATTAAATTAAGTATGTTATATACGGTATTCATACGTATGTAAATCCCTCTGATTTTTTTTTTCTAAAACTTGTAGGATACATACATATGTATATATGTATATAAAATTATCTATTTCCTATCCGTTCAGCTGATATAATTATTACTATTAAGTTACTTATTATTATTATTAAAAGGTTTAATTCTTTTATTCTTTCTTTCAAGAATTATTTTTCTTGAGAAATCTTTAATTTTTGATTTTTATTTCTTTTGGTTTCTTGAAAATTCTTGATTTAATTTATTTAAAATCTTCCTTAAATAGGTTATGTTTTTGGCTCAAATCTGTTTAGGAATTAGTTGGGGGAACATGTTCCATATTTATAAGTTTCTGAACCCATCGAGCATGGTGAAAAAGCTCACACTTAATAAGTTCTGGCCGTCCTAACGGGAGTATAGTTGGAGCCGAATTCGGTTAACCAACGAGTGCCTACGCTTACTTGAGCCTACTATAAAAGAATTTGAGATTGACATTGTGATCTTTGTTTGTTTGTTAAGTTGTTAAAGGGAAGCCTACTTTAATTTGTTGATTGATATTTTGGAATAGCTCTTTTGGATATTTTGAAATTACTCTTATTCAGCATTGATTTTCTCATATTTTGAAAAACAAGGAAATGAGTATTCTATTTATTCACTGAGCTTCTAGCTCACCCCTTTGCCTCTTTTTATCCCTTCCTTTGCAGATTCTAGTGATGAGGAAGAGAGTAGTTGAAGCTTGACTCTCGTTTATCGTTTTGGGATCCTCTAGACTTTTATTTGCTTTTGGACTGAAAATTTAATGTTTTTGGATTTGATAGTTTTTAAATAAGCTTGGGCTTATATCCCTAATTCTATTCTTACCCTTTTGGGAGATTGTAGAATTCTGTTGGAGTTTTTTTTTTTTTTGTTGGATTTTGTTTAAAGGATTTGGATTTATTGTCTTCCTTTGGATGTTATTATTTGTGTTTTGAGTTCAGATAGAGACCTTGTGCTCTTGGGGGAAACTTCGAGGGTATGGTCATGCCATGTCCCAGTTTCGGGGTGTGACATTTAGTGGTATCAGAGCAATAGGTTTACGAATCCTTAGAATCTTAAGTAAGGATTGTGAATTTTGTTATAGTGTTAGACTCCTTTATTCCTAATCTGTTTG
>JAXGGT010084496.1:0-29168 GCA_035583425.1 Marsdenia floribunda
AACTATAATACTACAAAAATTAACTAATAAAAGGCACAAAATAGTACTAAAAACATGATATGTTTTTGCGTTATCACTTTTCATCTACAATCTACCATGAGTATGTTGAGTTGAATGATTTGGTTGATTGGCTTATTGATTGGAGAACAATAATTAGAGTGATGGGAAATGTGTCAAGGAACCTATTCTCTTTGTTGCACAAACCTCATCGTTTTCAAAGCAAGCATTGCATCAAGTACTAATAGTGGAATGCAAGAAAGGAACAGATGATAGAATCGTTGTTATAGTAGCGTTTCTGCCAAGCCTACCTATTCTACACTCAATTTCCAAGCCTCAGGGACTGAGAATTCTTGAGGTAGATGCTCGAACAGAGAAGTATACTTTGTTCTTAGTTTCACATGCTACCATTTCTATATTCAATTTGATTAATAACATATAAAGCATGTTAAATCTTAAACATAAAGTTTTCCTTGAAAAACCAGATCTGAACTTTTAGTTTGAAGTCAAAACTTCGAAATTCTATGCTGTTAGGAATCTGGATACTTGTATTTATTTATTTATTAAAGTCTTGTTCACTCTAGCAACTGGCTTTGGAATTAACACGCTGACCTAACTGACCTATAATTTTATGAGGTCATTGCTTGAATGAAAAACGGCTCGAGGGATCAAGTGTTTGCCAGTTGAAGAAACAACACTTGGTGATGAAGATATAATAGCTGACGAGTAAAAAGATTGTGGCCATGATTCCTAACACAACAATGGCCATTATAGGGAAACCATTGTTGGAAATAGGGGAGGGAGGTTGATAAGGTGGTAGTGAAGAAACTCGAACTGGGGATTCAATGCTATAGCTTTGACCCTGTAGAAGTACTCTGTCCATTCTAAATTAGAAAGTGAAAAGTACTAAAAGAGCTAAATATTCAATAAATACATATAAATATATATAATTTAAATAACAATATCATCATCACACATAATAAAATATAATATTTTTGTCCCTCACTTTCTAGACAACTTCTTCACTTGTCCCCACTTCACTCCTCGTTTTCTGCAATTCACTCAATTCAACTTAAAAAAAAAATGAGCAAACTTAAAAAAACTCCAATCCAAAAACACCTTATGGCATTAACTTCCTTTGGATTTCTTTCAGAATCACTTGGAAGCATACCTTGAGTCCTATTGAAAATTGCACTTGCAATTTGACCAACCTGAACCTCTACATTCCAAAGAGAATTCTTTATTTGTTGATTTTTATTTTCTAAGGTGATAAATCTTATTTTAGTTGCCTCCATAAATCTTGTGAGTACATCTCCCAATTTATTTTTATTTTATTGAGGAAGAGGTGGTAGAGGTACTTGTCCTTGCATTTGATTTTGTCTCCATTGAAAACTTGAAAAATTTCTCCAAGAAGGATTGTAATTGAAATTAAATGATGTGTTACCTCTATTTTGACCAACATATTTGATGTCATAGTTCTCCATTGAATTTACACCAACAAGTTGAGGGCATTGATTCGTAAAATGTCTTCCCTTACATATTTCACAATTTATAAGTGAAGCTCCAAAGGGCATACTATCTATCTTTTTGTTGACGGCCTTAATCTTTGCCAAGATATTTGTCTGAACATCAACTTCTAAAAATCCTCTTCTTTTCTAAGAATTATCCCATTGAGCACTATTTTGAGCCACAGATTCTAATTTATTCAAAGCTGTATTTTCTTCTAAATTTATGAATTTTCATCCACTTGAAGCATCTAGAAAAGCTTTTGTATTTTCTCTACACCCTATGTAAAAAGCGTGTTTTTGAAAACCATTTTCTAATCCATGATGCGGAGACGCAGATGATCATTAAATCTTTCCAAAGCTTCGTATAATGATTCATTAGATCCCTGCACAAAATTACTAATATTAGCACAAATTTCAATACTTTTTACTAGGAGGGAAAAAATGAAGCATAAATAATTGAGTTAATTGATTCTAAGAAGTAATAGATCCTCTTCTTTGAGAATAAAGCCATGATCTAGCCTTATCCTTTAAAGTGAAAGGAAAAGTTTCAACTTTGCCGCATCTCGTGGTAATTCATTGATTTGGAAGGTGTCACAAATAGCCAAGAAGTTAGTAAGATAATCTTGTGGATTCTCATTGGGCCTACCACCAAAGGAATTGTTTTGAACCATATGGATGTATTGGGGTTCAATCTTGAAAGTGGCAGTAGTGATTTCAGGGATGACTATGACAGGTACATGATTATCTTCATTTATCAGTTCGGCATAGATAAAAATTAGCAAGGAAGATATTTTATTTTGCGAGTCAAAATTGAGTGTTCTCCAAGTAATTTTAGATTACCAATTTTTAAATATCTTTTTAGGGGTTTTATTTAGATACTTGGTTATTTATTGAATTAAAGTCAAAATATCATCTAGGCATAAAATATCCTTGCCTTGAAGAAATATCAAATATATGGTGTTCTAAGCAGCATAAAGTATTTTTTTTTTTTCAGAAAAAAAAAAACATTAGAAATAAGTTGGAATAATAACCGATCACATTCAAATTCAGTGAACCATAACGATCGGTTTAATTAGGCAATTATTTATTCTTGATCTGACCGTTATAATGGTCAAAAATTATAATTGCAAGGACTTAACTATTCTGGCAGTAACGATCCTTTCTTTACCCAATAGTAAACTTTCATCTATAAATAGGGTAATTCTTTCCCATCTTCTTATATCTTATTCTTATCAAACTTCTAGTCTCTATTGAATTGTTCTGAATCCAAACAATTTCTTTTGTTGTGTTTTTTGCAATTTTTCTTTCTTCCTTCTATATATCTCAATTGAGACTCACATATGCTAACTTTACGAAGAATCAAGGTTTGTGTTTTCTCCTTTTATAATGGAAAATGTTAGTCTAAAGGTACATTTCCTTTTCTTATAAACTCACTTTCTCATCTTCTTCATCTTATTTTCTTTTCAGAACAATTATTAGTCAATTTAGAGCATCAGATAGCTAAAATATGGAGGAAAGGAGTGATGATTTTATTGATAAATCCAGTAGTGGAGAAGTCACAGTTATAGAACCCCAATTAGAATTACAAGGTTGAAAACCCAAATTAGAAAAATTCAAACTCCAAAAACCCCAATAGAACAAAATAGTCCAGGTCAGGGAATCATAACAATAGAGGGCATTTCTGTGATTAGAGTCAGAGTAGTGAATGATGATGAACAAAATCCATTTTTGATTAGATATAGTTGTCTTGATAGGTTTTTTTTTTTGTTTTTCCTATGTCGATGAATCCCTCTGATATACATAAAATATATCAAATTTTATTTGATATTTTTATCCTTAATAGTGATTAAATGCAGTGACACATATGATTTTATCGAAAGAAATTTATTTATTTTCATGTTCTATTTTGTAGGAGTAAAATCGTCAATATTGCTAAAGAAATATCAAAGTTAGGAAAATCTTGGGATATACTTGACTTGGAGAAGATAATAACATAATAAAGTCATTGGAAAAATTAGAAAAATTCAAAGAGATTTAATTAGATTAGATTTCTGATTCTATTCTTATCTATAAATAATGACTTAGAAGAGAGTCAAAAAGAGGAGAAGTTAGAGATAATTTGAATATTGGCACAAACCTACAAAACTCAACTCTTTTCTCTCTTATGTGGAAACAATTGTGTGCTCTATTCTAGCTATGACTAGCTAGATTTTATCATGATTAAGCCTTTTGTGAAGGCTAAAACTTTTATGTATTATTTTTATTAATCTCAAGTCCTTGTTTTTTTTATTATTGCTTGTTCTTAATGTCTGTGATTATATTATCAATAATTGCATGATATTAGATTTAACCTATACATCGGAAGGGACTAGATTGAATTGGAAGAGGATAACAGTAACACTTAGTAAAATAGACTAGGAATAGATTCGATATCTATTGTGTGGTTTCTAGCCTTAATTAATGTTAAGGAATTCCACAGAATTTTACAGGGTTTTGTTTGTTAAAATCCCAAAGGAATTTGATTGATTTACATAATGAAATTAGGTTCTTTTCATTAAGGAATTAGGTCTAAGTCTATAGTTGGGAATTCTACAGTAAAAAGCTAGAGAATTAAATTAATATTAACTATTATTCTTCATAAAAGGAGCGGTTGGATCAATGATGTCTTAGTCTATGTATATTATTAATTGTTTCTTTCATAAATATCTTTTTATTTATTTTTAATAGTTAATCAAATCTAACAATAATATTTTTGGTCTATCTTGAATATAAAGAATGAAAATTTACCACTTAAACAACAGTCTTTGTGGGATCATATTTTTTATTACTTCGAAAATTGTATACTTGCAACCTAGCATCAAGTTTTTGGTGTCATTGCTGGGGGACTGTTTTGTTTAGTGTTAAATTTCATTTCTTAATTTAAGTTTAGATCTGCTAGCATATTTCCATTTTTTCGTATTATTTCTTTTCATGTTTATGACTCGTAGTTCCAAGGAACCATTGGTGTTTATTCTTGAAATTGAAGCTTTTGCAATTAAAACTTGTAGTGCAGCTAGGAAATTGAGATTTGAAGAGATGGATGGAAACAATCTTGTTGTTCCCAACCTTGTAAATCAACAAAGAGGTTGACTTTTAAGTGACTATGCCAAACTGATAATTGAAGATAATCATGTACTTGCAGTAGTCATCCCTGAAATTACAACTGCTACTTTCAAGATTGAAACCTAATACATCTATATTGTTCAAAATAATTCCTTTGGAGATTGGTTCAATGAGAATACACAAGATCATCTTACTAACTTCTTGGCTATATGTGAGACTTTCCAAATCAAAGGATTACCGGAAGATGCAGCTAAGTAGAAACTTTTTCCTTTCTCAAGCATAAGGCTAGATCATGGCTTTATTCTCAAAGAAGAGGATCTATTACTTCTTGGAATCAATTATCTCAATTATTTATGCTTCATTTATTCCCTCCTAGTAAAAGTATTAAAATTTGTGCTAATATTAGTAATTTTGTGCAGGGACTTAATGAATCATTATACAAAGCTTGGGAAATATTTAATGATTATCTACGTCAAATTCTGCACCATGGATTGGACAATGGTTTTCAAATACACGCATTTTACAAATGGTGTAGAGAAGATACAAGAGATTTTCTAAATGCTTCAAGTGGAGGACAATTCATAAATTTCAGAAGAATATGCAGCTTGGAACAAATTAGAATTTGTGGCTCAGAATGGTGCTCAATGCAATAATTCATAGAAAAGAAGAGGAATTTTAGATGTTGATGTTCAAACAAGTATCTTGGCAAAGATTGAGGCCCTCAACAAGAAGATAGATGATATGCCCTTTAGAGCTTCACTTATAAATTGTGACATATGTAAGGAAAGATATTATGCAAATCAATGCCCTCAACTTATTGGCATAAACTCAGTGGAGAACTATGATATCAACTATGGTGGACAAAATAGAAGTAACTCTTCATTTAATTCTACTTATAATACTTCTTGGAGAAAATTTTTAGGTTTTCAATGGAGACAAATTCAAATACAAGGACAAGCTCCTCCACCTCCTCCTCCTCAAGAAAATAAGAATCAATTGGAAGATGTACTCACCAAATTTACGGCGGCATCTAATGCAAAATTTATCACCTTAGAGAATCAAAATCAGTAAATAAAGAATTTGCTTCGGAATGTAGAGGTTCAAGTTGGTCAAATTGCAAGTGCTATTTTCAATAGGACCCAAAACTTTCAAGTGATACTGAAAGAAATCCAAAAGAATTGAAAGCAGTAACTTGAGGAGTGGAGGAGAATTGGAAGAAGAAGAGTAACAAAGAACTCAAGCCAAAAATAAGGAAGATGTGCAAAAAGAAAAGAAATCTAATGAGGTTAAGAATGAAAATCCTACCTCTCCTAAGGGAAACGGTAAGAAGAGTAAACATGATTTTATTAATAATAATGTTGATTTTAATTCTCTTCCCTTTGTTGTGGCTATAAAACAACATCCTTATGTTGAAACACAATTTAAAAGTTTCTTAAACCAAGGTGCGACATGACTGTACCCTCAAGAGCACAAAGTCTCTTACCTCATACTATTCAAAAATTTTCTCCAAGATAAAGGAAAACAAACATCTATAATCTATACATACTCAAATAAATATAAATAATTCCAATAATTCTAAATCATCAAAAAAGATACAAATCTATTATCCTCACAAACTAATAACATAATTAGGGATGCGACCCTATTTATATAAAAATAACAGCCAAGATCCAGAGTCCAACTATCACTGTCCCACTTATTCTTTTACTCATCACCACTATATCTACAAGAAGGAAGCAAAGGAAGGGGAATGAGATACCAGTGAATAAACAGAATATTTTTCTTTTCCTTGTTTTCCAAAATGTCAAAGAAAAGAAATAAAGTCAAGAATCATATTTTCAAACTAAAATTTAATCAAAAGTAAACTTCCCCATAGCAAAGAATTTTTAATTAAATAGAGAACACATTAAATTCAAAGAACTTTCTTTTAAGTTGGCTCAAGCAAGTATAGACACTCGTTAGTTTAACCAAATTCGGTCATAGATATTTATCCCGCCAAGTAGGCCAGAACATAAAAAAGTGGAGGTTTTTTTACCATGCTCTATGGGTTTAGAATTTATAACTTAAATCATGTTTTCCCTAACTAATTCCTAATAGAGTTGAGCCAAAAAACCTTATATATTTTTGGGGAAGGCTTAAATAATTTTAACAAAATAAAATTTATTCAAGAATAAAGAAAATAGAAATCTTTAGGTAAAAATCTTTAGAAAGCTTAAAAAAAAAAACTTCAGAAGGCAAAAAAAAATCTTCATAAAGTTTTTGAAGAAAAGAATAAAAAGGAAAATCTTTTAACTAATTTTAAAAGAAATTTTAAAATTAATAAAATAAAAATAAAAACTTCAAGGAATCTTGATTCAACAAGAAGACAAAAACGAGAAGAGTTTAATTTATTTTCGAAAATCTTGTAAATACTATTTCAATGAAAATAATAACAATAATGATGATGATGAGTAAAGTCTTTGTCATCATGAAAATTCAAGAGTTGAAAAACGAAAATCGAAAACTCAATTTGATGAAAAAATAGAAATAAGAATTCAAACAATATTTTCAAGAAACGAATTTAAGAATTCAAAATTCAATTCGATGAAATGAAAGAAACAAGAGTTCAAAGAATTTTTATTAAGAAAACAGAATGCGAAGAAAATCAAAATATCCATTTACTCACCTTTTACGATTCAAAGAAACAAGGATATCAAAAACAAACGAATTCGTTCAAAAAGAAATAGAAACAAGAATTCCACGAATTTATCAATAAAAGAAAATACCAAGAAAAATCAAAATATCCTATTTACTCACCTCTTATGATCTCCAACTATAATTTGATATCCAACCTATTATTCACAGATTCCATCCTAAAACAATTTAAATCCTTGTGTTGTATAACTATTCTTCAATCATAGTCTTAAACGAATGAAAAAGAAATCTACGTACCCCATTGATTCTCGTCAATCAAATTTTCTCCAATCACTCTTCTTATAGGTTTGTCTCTTAAAATATATAACTATAGGATTTATCTTAAAATAAAAGATAACTTATTAATTATTAAAACCTAATATAAGTAAGACTCCTTGTAAGATAAAATAACTTAATGATAAATACTAATAATCACATAATTAATAAAAGTCTTAAAATTTCTTAATTGCCCCTAACTTAGGTCTGGGTACCCTCCTTATAAAAAGTTTTGTCCTCAAGAGTTGGGATATTATTATTCCTAAAAATATGAATTCAGACTTAAGCTATATTCAAACGCAAACCACACACTTCCGTTGCGCACTCTATAAAATATCGTACCTTAGTTTATAATTCCATAATATTGAATACTTATCAATACATGTGAATATTTTACTTACATTCTATTCTTGCTAGATTTTAAAAATTCTACACATATCAACATGATATTTTATTCAATCAGAAGTTATATCACACATTGACTGATAGAAAATATTTTGTCATAATATCACTATTGACTAAATCCTTTACTATCTTTTAGTTTATTTATGATGTAATTCCTCGTTATATTAATTCAAATTTCAATCATAAAGTCCAAATAATCAACTCCAATAATCACAAAAGAAATTCATTATCTTGATCTTGTTCAATATGTGCTTTTAAACATGTTTTCAATCTTAAGCTTGATCAATTCTCCAATTCATTCTTCTTCTTACCATGAATATGTCATCTAAATCCAAACAACTAATAAAATCTATAAAAGAGAAATTTTCTTAACAGAACACTAACACCTTAATATATAAATAATTTTCACTCCAACTATTTCTAAAAGTTTCCTCCTTAAGGGTTAAATTATAAACTTACTTTAAAATATAATTATAATCCTAACTCATATCATACCTTCTTCTTCTTTTTTCAGTTACTTCACAAAAGTATTTCAAATGACTAAAAGTCATCCTTATCAAAATAAATGAAAATTTACACTCTAAGAAGATAAATTAACATGAAATTCCATATAGATATTTCGAAATAAAGAAATTTACATAAAAAATTCATAAACCTGCTAATTAATTGTTCTATTCTCCAATATCAAACTCAATTTATACCTCAAAAGTAAATCCTATCTTAATTTACTACAATAATCTACTTATCACAACTATTAAAGTTAAGGATTAATACTCAATGAATAAAATTTTTAACTTAAAATGTATACACAGATATTATCTCCAAATCAACTCTATCCTAATAAGAGGCAATCTAAATAACTATTATCCATATCTTAAATAAACCTAATCATAATTCTGATTAAAAACTCAAATAATCATTACTTCAGCTATAACGTAACAAAAATTTATAATAACATAATTGTTTCCCAAAAATCATAACCTATAGCTCTAGTAGCACTAAATGTCACGCCCCGGAACCGAGGAGTGACACGACCATACCCTCAAGGTTTCCTTCAAGAGCACAATGTGTCTTAACTCATACTATCCAAAAATTTTCTCCAATATAAAGGAAACAAACATCTAAAATTTATACATCCTAAAAGAAATATAAATAATTCCCAAATTTTTAAATCATAAAAAAAGATACAGATCTATTATCCTCACAAACTAATAACATAATTAGTGATGTGACCCTATTTATATTAAAATAACAACCAAGATCCAAAGTCTAACTATCGCTATCCCACTTATTCTTTTACTCATCAGGAAGCAATGGATGGTGAATGAGTTAGAAAGCCTAGTGAATAAACATAATAATTTTTCTCTTCCTTGTTTTCTAAAACATCAACGAAAACAAATATAAAGTGAGGAATCATATTTTCAAAATAACATTTAATGAAAAGTAAACTTCCCCGTAACAAAGCTTTCTTAATTAAATAGAGAACATATCAAATTCAAATAACTTTTCTTTTAAGTAGGCTCAAGCAAGTATAGACACTTTGTAGTTTAACCGAATTTGGTTCTAGATGTTAATCCTACTAGGTAGGTTAAAACTTATAAAAATGGAGCTTTTTCACTATGCTCTGTAGGTTTAGAACTTATAATTTTGAACATTTGTTCTCCAACCAATTCCTAACATATTTGAGCGAAATAATTTAAACAAAATAAATTTTCTTCAAGAATAAAGAAAATATAAATCTTTAGGTAAAAATCTTTAGAAAGCTAAAAAATAAAATTTTTGAAGAAAAGAATAAAAAGGAAAATATTTTAACTAACTTTAAAAGAAATTTTAAAATTAATGAAATAACATTAAAAACTTTATGGAATCTTCATTCAACAAGAAGACAAAAACAAGAAGAGTTCTATTTATTTTCGAAAATCTTGCAAATACTATTTTAATGAAAATAATAATAATAATAATGAGTAAAGTCTCTGTCATCATCAAAATTCAAGAGTTTAAAAATGAAAATTAAAAACTTAATTTGATGAAACAAAAGAAAAAAGAATTTAAAGAATATTATCAAGAAATGAAAACCAAGAATTCAAAACTCAATTCGATGAAAGGAAAGAAGGAAGAGTTTAAAGAATTTTTATCAAGAAAATGGAATTCAAAGAAAATCAAAGTATCCATTTACTCACCTTTTACGATTCGAAGAAATAGGGATATAAAAAACAAATGAAATCATTCAAAAATAAATAGAAACAAGAATTCTAAGAATTTATAGAGAAAACAAAATGTGACGAAAATTAAAATATCCTATTTACTCGCGTTTTACGATCTCCAACTGTAATTTGATATCCAACCTATTCGATTCACGGATTCATCGTAAAACAATTTAAATCCTTAAGTTGTATAACTATTCTTCAATCATAGTCTTAAACAAATGAAAAAGAAATCTACTTACTCCATTGATTCTCGTCAATCGAATTTTCTCTAATCGCTTTTCTTATATGTTTGTCTCTTAAAATATATAACCACAAAGTATATTAAAATAAAATATTGTTATAAATAAAAGGGAAATATAGAAAACAGAAAGGACATCTTGTAGAGAGAATGTCTGTCAACTCCTTTTATTAAAGGAATTAGATGTAATATTTATAGATACAACTCTTGATGACTGTTATTGAAAGAGTCAAAAATATCTACGCAGTTAGGATATTCACATATAAAATAATATTTATAACACTCCCCCTTGAATATCCATTTGTACAAGGAATATGCCTCATTAAAACCTTATTAGAGAAAAACCCAATGCGAAAAAAACCCTAGTGAAAGAAAAAGAGTACATCTTCCCTTGTACACTCTTCCTGATCAAAAGTTATTTAAGATCATTGAGTCAACGCATTCCAATTTGACACACTAATCTTTTAAATGTTGAAGTCGGTAAAACCTTTGTAAGCAAATCTGCCAAGTTGTTACTTGAACGAATTTGTTGAACATCTATATCGCTATTCTCCTGAAGATCATGAGTGAAGAAAATTTTTTGTGAAATATGCTTTCTACGATCCTATTTAATATATTCTTTCTTCAACTAAGCTATACATGCTACATTGTCTTCATAGAGTATTGTAGGAGATTTCTTTTCAGAAGATAAACCACAAGTCTCCTGGATATGTAGAATCATAGATCTTAACCAGACACATTCAGGACTTGCTTCGTGAATTGCTATAATCTCTGCATGATTTGAAGAAGTAGCAACAAGTGTCTATTTGGTAGAACACCATGACACATCGATACCTCCACATGTAAAAAGATAGTTTGTTTGTGATTTGGTCTTATGTGGATCAGACAAGTAACCAACGTCAACATAACCAATAAGTTGTGGTTTGGAACTATTGACATACAATAATCACATGTCAATTGTACCTCGGAGATATCAAAATATATGTTTAATTCCATTCCAATGTCTTTTAGTTGGACATAAGCTAAATCTTGCTAATAAATTAACAGCAAAAGCTATATCATGTCTTGTATTATTAGCAAGATACATTAGTGCACCTATTACACTAAGATATGGTACTTCAGGACTAAGAAGTTCTTCATTATCCTCACGAAGTCGAAAAATGTCCTTTTTTACATTAAGTGATCAAACAACCAATGGAGTACTCAATGGATGCGTTTTGTCCATATAAAATCTTTGAAGCACATTTTTCGTATAAGTTGATTGATTTATGAAAATTTCAGTTCCATTTTTCAAGTTCTTGATCTGCAGGCCGAGACAAAATTTTGTTTTTCCAAGATCTTTCATCTCAAATTCTCTCTTCAAAGAATCTATCGCTCTTGAAATCTCTTCTAAAGTTCCAATAATATTTAAATCATCAACATATACAACAATTATAGCAAATCCAGAATTCTTAATGAAAACATACGGGCAAATTTGGTTATTTTGATAACCTTCTTTTAATAAATAGTCACTGAGACGATTGTACCACATACGCCTTGATTTCTTTAATCCATACAAAGATCTTTGTAGTTTTATCGAATATAATTCTCGAGAATTCAATTTGTATGCTTCAGGTATTTTAAACCCTTCAGGGATTTTCATACAAATATAATTATTAAGTGAACCATACAAATAGGCTATAACTACATCCATAATATGCATATCAAGTTTTTCATTAGCTGCAGGACTAATGAGGTATCAAAATGTAATGGCATCCACCACAGAAGAATATGTGACCTCATAGTCAATCCAAGGTCTTTGTGAGAAACCTTGTGCAACAAGTCGTGCTTTATCTCACAATTTCATTTTTCTCATTACTTTTTCTTATAAATACCCATTTATACCATACGGGTATAACATCTCCAGGTGTCCGGACTACAAGTCCAAAAATTTCACGTTTTGCAAGTGAGTTTAATTCTGCTTGAATTGCATCTTTCCATTTTAACCAATCATATCTACGTTAACACTCATCGACAGATGTAGGTTCAGAATCATTATCATCATGCATAATGGATAGTGCTACGTTATATACAAATGTACTATCGACATTTGTTTCTATTCAACTCAATCATTTTCCCGCACAAACATAACTTATTGATATCTCATCATTCTCTTGTTTCTTATTATTTTTAGGTACCTAAACTTCTTTTGGAGTAATTCTATCTGTTATGTCTCTTGACTCTTCAGGAGTTTAATTTCGTTCAATTGACTCATGTAGAACGTTTGTTCTCTTTCTTGTGCAGGGATTTTTATCATTAGACTCAATTGGTCTGCCACACTTATGTCGCGCCATAGACTCATTTGCTATTTCATTGACTGATTGTCCTACTGGGACATCAATCCGTAAAGGAGTATTTGCAGTAGGTATATGCGATTTAGTCACCCTTTTAAGGTCAGTAAATGCATCTAGCAGTTGATTTGCTATACTTTGCATATGGATTATCTTTTGAACTTCAGTTTCGCATTGTTTTGTACGGGAATCAAGATATTCCAAAGTATTTCATGTTATACTCTTACCGAGTTGTTTTCCTCTTTCTCCCCCTAACATTGGGAATTCTTATTCATTGAAATGACAATCAACAAATTGTGCCGTAAAAGGTCTCCCGTCATGGGTTCAAGATATCTTATGATAGAAAGAGAGTCAAAACCAACACATATTCTCAATCGTCTTTGAGGACCCATCTTTGTGCGTTGTGGTGGAGTTATGGGAACATAAACAGCACATCCAAAAATTCTAAGATGGGAAATATCTGACTCTCGACCATAAGCCAATTGTAATAGGGAGAATTGATGATAATTTGTAGGTCTAATGTGCACAAGTGTTGCTGCATTCAAAATTGCATGACCCTAAGTAGTAATGGGAAGTTTTGTCCTCATAAGTAATGGTCTTGCTATTATTTGATGGCGTTTAATAAATGATTCAGCTAATCCATTCTGTGTATGAAATGGGCTACAAGATGTTCAACACTTATGCCAATTGATTTATAATAGTCATTTAATGCTTGAGATGAATATTCACCGGCATTATCAAGACACATTGATTTAATCATATGATCTAAAAATTGTGCTCGTAGCCTTATTATTTACGCAAGTAATCTTGCAAATGCCAGGTTGCGAGTTGATAACAAACATATATGGGACCATCTACTAGATGCTTCTATTAAGACCATAAAATATCGAAATGGTCCGCATAAAGGATGAATGGGTCCACATATATCACCTTGAATTCTTTCAAGAAATGTTGGTGATTCAATTCCAACTTTAGCTAGTGATGGCTTAGTGATTAGTTTTCCTTGAGAACAAACAGCACATGAAAATTCTTTTGATTGAAAAATCTTCATGTTTTTCAACGTGTGTCCATGTGAATTTTCAATAATTCTTTGCATCATACTTGAACAAGGATTCCCTAACCGATCATGCCAGATAGTAAAGGTATTTGTATCAATAAACTTCCGGTTTATTGTGGCATGTGTTTCAATTGCACTAATTCTTATTGGATACAATGCTTGTAATATAGAGGTACTCACTGTTCCCTCGTTTGTAGCCTCCAAATGATATCAATTATAACGAATATGTTTAAAACTCAACAAGTTTCATTGAGACTTAGTGGAAAACATAGCATTGTTGATCGTTAATTTCGTTCAATTAGGTAACATGATAATTGCTCTTCCGGAGCCTTCAATTAATTTTGTACTACCAGAAATTGTAGTAACATATGCATCATTCATCTTCATATTGATGAAATATTCCTTATTTTTAAGGATGGCATGAGTAGTCGCACTATCGCGAGGAAATAAATAAATATTACAGATGAAGAAAAGCGTTGTAAATAAATATTACAAGATAAAGGAAATAAAAGTGCTATAAATAAATATTACAAAAGAAAGAAATAAAAATATTAAAGAAAAGGTAAATAAATATTACAAAAGAAAAAAAAAATGAAAGCTAAAATAAAAGGTGGGTTCTTGGTGCAATAGTAGCGCGTCCAATTGTAGATTAGAAGGTTGCATGTTCGAATCCCCCAGAAGAGAAATAAATAAATATAAATTATAATATTTGGTATGGCATGGGCACCGAAATATAAATAGATATGCAATTAAATCACTAACAAAATTTTAATTATTTCAGACTCTTCCCTCTCCGATCCAATAATCCATTTTCGTTTCGAATTTTTGAAATAGTTAACCACGTCCAAGATTATAAAGATCATCATAATTTTCTTTATCCATTTGTGTGTTGGCACCTATCAAATTTATTATTTGATTTATTTTTATAAAATTATATCTATGATTACAACTATAATCTCTTATGGGGTATCGAATATTGCGATATGATTTTTACTTACGGATTTAAAATCCTGTGATGTCATATGTGTATAATCATGCTCTTTTTTTTTATTATTATAATGTCCATTCAAATATGTTTTAGTAGTCGAATCTTGTGGTAGACCATTGTAGTCGAATCTTTCTTACCTTATAATTATTTTTCAATTATGACTTTTTAAAACTATCTTCTACTAGTCATTTTACAACGATCTTCCAATTTTTTTTTTTTAATGACTATCTTCTGGTAGTCAATTTTTTTTAATGACCATCTTATGATAGTCGAATTAATTGGATCGTATATCCATATTTAAAATTCAATATTTAAATAATTATTTGGGACGACAGTATCTACTGGATCTGTCTTAATTGGATCTCTCATCTGATCAATATCTACCAAATCTGACTTCAAGAGCGACAATTTTTTTTAAAAAAAAAAAAATAAAACCACATACCTTTTTATTGCTCTTGATTCGTACCTTAAACTTCAAACTTCAAACTCCAAGTAGGAACTAATGGTAGAATCTCTCGTGGTAGAACTCATGCTAATAACGTGTTATAAATAAAAGGGAAATATAGAAAACAGAAAGGATGTCTTGTAGAGAGAATGTCTGTCAACACCATTTATTAAAGGAATAAGACATAATATTTATAGATACAACTCTTGATGACTCTTGTTGAGAGACTCAATAATATCTAGGTAGTTAGGATATTCACATAAAAAATAATATTTATAATAAATATAGCTTACTAATTATTAAAAATTAATATCAGTAGGACTCCTTGTCAGATAAAATAATTCAATGATAAATACTAATAATCATGTAATTAATACTTTTTAGTAAGTAATACAATTCTTAAAATTTCTTAACTGCCCCTAACTTGGGCCTGGAAATCACATGATATCATGAAGAAACTCGAAATTAACCTTCCTTTTGTAGATGCTTTAACATAAATGCCCCTATATGCCAATTTTATCATGGATATACTTGCATGTATGAAAAAATTGGGGGACTTCCAAAAGATATGCTTGAATCCAACGCAAAATTCCTCCTAAATTAAAGGATCCAAGGAGTTTTCTTGTTCCTTGTTATATTAGAGATTTCTTGTTTAAGAATGTGTTGTGTGACCTAGGAGCCAGTATAAATCTTATATTTCTATCCATTTTTCAAAAATTAGGACTTATGGATTTAAAGAACATTAATATCGAACTTCAAATGGTAGATAGGCCAATTAATATTCCTAAAGTAATTGTAGAAGACGTTGTTAAAATAGATAAATTTGAATTCCATGCTAATTTTGTTGTTCTTGAGATGGATGATGATTATGAGATGCCTTTGATTTTGGGTAGACCCTTTTTAAATATGCCAAAGCTTTAATTGATCTGCAAAAGAGTGAATTAATCTCTAGAGTTGGGGATGATTGTGTTGCATTCACTGTTTATGAATGCATGAAACATCCTCATGATAACAAATTTGTGAGTTTTATTGATCTAAATTATAATATAATTGAGGAATATTTACATAATAATATTTGCACTGACAAACTTGATCTTTGTTTAAGAGAAGGTGTAACCACTAAAGATGAAAAGAAAGACCGGAGAGGAAATCAACTATTGGAGTTGAATGGAGAAAGGCCTAAACCAAGCACTGAAGAACCTCCTATCAACCTCAAACTTAAACAACTCCCTTTTCATCTTAAATATATCTTTCTTGAACATGACAAAAAACTTCCTTGTACAATTTCATCTACTTTGACAAGAAAAGAAGAGGAGAAGTTGATAAAGGTTCTAAGAGATCAACAAAATGGTTTTGGATGGTAGCTAGCAGACATAAAGCTGATCATCTACTTGTATGCATAAAATATTGTTGGAGAAAGATCATGAGGCAGTAAAAAAGTTATTATGTTGCTTGATATGGGAATCATCTTCCCAATTTCTGATAGTAAATAGGTAACTCTAGTACAAGTAGTACCAAAAAAGGTAGGTTTACAGTTGTTAAGAATGATAAGAATGAATTGATTCCAATTAGATTAGTTATTGATGGCGTGTTTGCATTGATTTATAGAATATTGAAATAATGTTACACTTAAGATCACTTTTTGCTTCCCTTTATTGATCAAATGCTTGAAAGATTAAGTGGACATGTTTACTATTTCTTTTTAGATGGATACACTTGTTATTTTCAGCTTGCTATTACACCTAAAGATAAAGAGAAAACCATTTTTACATGCCTTATGGAACATTTTCATATAGAAGAATGCCCTTTGGATCATGCATTTCACCTGCTACTTTCAAAGATGCATGATTGTTATTTCCCATGATATGATTGAGGAATGTATTAAAGTTTTCATGGATGATTTTTATGTACATGGGAATTCTTATTATGAATGTATATTTAATATGGCAAGAGTTTTAAAAAGATGTGAAGAAACTAATTTAGCTTTGAATTAAAAATGAATATCTTATCTAGATTTTGCACTCCTAGAGCACTTATTAGTGATAGAGGTATTCATTTTTGTAATAAACAACTAGATACTTTATTGAATAAGTATGGTGTGCATCATAAAAAATTGCTACTCCTTGTGACCCTCCAACAAGTGGTCAAGTAGAGGTGTCTAACCGAGAGCTTAAAAAATTTTGGAAAAAACAATTAACTCCTCTAGAAAGGATTGGTCATTAAAGTTAGATGATGTATTATGTGCATATCGAACAACATTTAAAACACCTATTGGTATGATTCCCTATCGTCTTGTTTATGGTATAGCTAGTCACTTACCTATTGAGTTAGAACATAGGGCTTATTGGGCTATTAAATTTCCTAACTTTAACATGGATGCAATAGGTGAAAAGAGATTTCTACAACTAAATTAATTGGAAGAACTCCGTTATATAGCTTATGAGAATGCTACATTGTATAAAGACCAACTGAAGTAATTCATTGAAAACATATTTGAGTTCGAAATTGTAAAATTTGCCGATCCAATGTTACTTTACTACTCTCATTTAAAGTAATTTCCAAAAAAAAAAAATTGAATTCAAGGTGGTCTGGACCTTTTGAAGTAACTAATGTCTTCCCTAGTGGCGCTGTTGAACTCAATGGTCATATCGATAATTTGTTTAAGGTAAACGGTCAAAGGTTAAAGCACTACTTGGGTGAAACACCGACCTCACAAGATGCTTGGAATTTTCATGCTACTCTATCTGGTACATAAATAACAAAGGAAGTCAAGCTCGAGACTATAAAGAGAACTATTTTTATTCTTTTCCTTTATTTCATTGGAAATAAGATAGGGATTTAGAATTATTTTTTATTTGATTCTATTGAATGATTTTCTATTTTTATATATTTTTTAAATTCATATTTTAACTTTTTAAGACTATTTGCAAAAAGAAAAAAAAAAATGATCAAAGGTGGCTAGTTATCCAGACAGTTTGTCAGCCAGACATCCAATTGGCTTTTGGAATCCGAATGTTTTGGCTGACTAGATCAACGGATTAGTCAACGATCAAAAGGGTCAGTCAACGAGTGAGTAAAAATATTTTTTAAAAAAAATAATCTTTTTAAAAAAAAATTTTATCTAAATTTTAATTTTTGATTTCCTTTTTCTTTTTCTCATTCTTACTATTTTCCTTTTCTCTTTCATTTATTCTTCTCTTGGACTTAATGTGAGGTGCACAAACTTTTACAAGAGAAAATTTTGCCTCTTTAGACCAAGGCTCACCAATTACTTATTACCCCATTGAATCATCTACGTGAATGAAAGGGAAATACTCTTTCCATATGAAAACATATTTATTTATTTTTCTATTGAGGACAATGTGAATTTTAAGCGTGGGAATAGGATAAATTATTTAATCTTTTGAGATTACTTTTTTGTGCTTAAAATATCAAATATATTCTGAAATAATTTCACATTGATTTTTTTTTTTTATGGAAATGATTAATGTTTAGTATTGAGTTTTAGATGTTATCTATTAATTAATTATGATGATATTTTTATTATTGATCACATCTTTTGTTTTTATTAAAATTCATGATTAGTTACTACGATTTGTGAAATTATAAATGTTTAATTGAACTTATACTTACTTTGATCTTGATGAGGTATGACACTCTTTGACAATTTTTTTTGAATAATTTTAAAAAAATTGTAAGATTCTTTTGGATTTTATATTGTGGTAAATGACACTTTTGGATAAATTTTTTTTCACACTAGAACTTGTTTCTTTACATGTTTGAGGCAAAATAATAAGATTAATTAGTCAACTTGGGGATGACATAAGGCCTCCTTTGACTTGTTTGAGCTTTTATATACCTACCTTATTATAATAAATCCTTAGATCCCTTTTTGAGCTCAAATTGAGAATAGTTACATAACTATTCAACTTTTCTTGATATTAGCATCGTTTATTTACGTTTCTATCCTTATACACTTTGCAAGAGAATCTGGGGCCCACATTTATTTCGAAAGATATCGGAAGATATTTGATGAAGAGTGAAAAATTTATGGTTGATAAAGGAAAGAAAAGAATGGGGAATTCATTTGAAAAGTTGAATAACTTGATGACAAAGAAAGAAAGAAAGAAAGAAAGAAAATTGATTGTTTGAAAAAGCAAGAAGCAAAAAAAGCAAAAGGTGAGGTAAAAACAAAAAACAAAAACTTAGCAAGTATAAGAAAAGAAAGAAAGAAGGAAGGAGTTGAAAAAAGAAAAAAAAAAAAAAAGAAGAGAGAAATTGATGAAGTACATTATGGAGTTGATGAGAAATTTTATGATGAAAATGGTGAAGGGATATATATATGTTCATTATTTCTAAAAGAGAAGAATATTGTGGGAATTGTTTATCTTAATACATTATCTGTTTAAGAGTGATTCAAATTAGTCAAAGTTATTGGGTAGTTATTTGCATTTTATGTTAGTGGGTAGTTATTCAATGTTAGTGGATTAGTAAGTTATGGTAGTTAATGGTTAATGGCTTAGTGGGCTGATTTTGAGAGTAGTAGGATAATGGTGTAAGTAGTGGTTATGTGTGTCTTTTAGTTCTTTGATATTGTAAGTCTATAAATAGGTGTCTTTGTTTTTCATTTTTCAATGAATTAGGTTCATCATTCTTTATTAAATGATATAATACTTTTCCATTCCTTAGTCTTGTTCCCAACAAATTTGGTATCAGAGCACTCTGTGAGGGTGAGTATAGTACAAATACTTGAGTTGAGTGAAACACAAAGAGTGTTAGTAATGGGAAGAAATGGCGATGCAATGGGTGTAGCACAACCACTCATTCCCATTTTCAAAGGAGAAAGCTAAGAATTTTGGAGCATTCATATTAAGACTCTACTCAAATCTCAAGACCTTTGGGACTTAGTAGAGAATGGATATGTAGATTCCGATGACAAAAGAAGATTGCGGGTAGAAAGAAAGATTCCAAGGCGTTAGTGATTATTCAATAGGCATTACATGATAGTGTTTTCTCACGGATTGTAGCAACAAATACTTGAAAGCAAGCTTGGTGTATTTTGTAGAAGGAGTTTCAAGGCGACTCAAAAGTTCTCAAAGTGAGACTACAATCACTCAACCGTGACTTTGAGACCTTGATTATGAAGAATAGAGAATCGATTGCTAATTTTTCGTCAATAGGAATGACAATAATCAGTCAGATGCGGTCATATGGCAAAAGAATTACAGATTAGACCATTGTAGAAAAGTTACTTAGAAGTCTAACTCCAAAATTTGATCATGTAGTAAATGCGATAGAAGAATCTAAGGATTTGTTAGTTTTTATATTTGATGAACTAATGGAGTCTCTTCAAGCTCATGAGTCGAGAATTAATCAATCACTCAACAAAATCAAAGAAAAAAAATTTCATGTGAAGGAGGCAGCCAACAAATTTGGTGAAAGTATTGTTCAGGAAATCGAGGTCATGAAAGAGGAGGACTCAGAGGCCGTGGTCATGGTTATTGTGGAGGTAGAGGAAGATTTGAAGGACAAATGTCGTCCAAAGAGCACATAGCCACCAAGAATGGTGTTCAATGTTACCATTGCGAAGGATATGGTCACATAAAGGCAAATTGTTGGTACAAAGATCAAAAAGTCAATTTTGCATCAGAGACTAATATATCATCGAATGAAGGATTTAGTAAGCTTTTTATGGCTAATTCTCATACTTCTCATACTGCAACTGTTTGCTCGAATCACATGACTGGTTTGAAATCTATATTTCAAAAACTTGATGAAGCACAAAAGTTGAAAGTACAACCAGGAAATGGCAAAGCATTACAGGTTGAAGGCAAAGGTACGATTAGCATTGAATCTAGTCCTAGTAAATTCAAGTTCCTTCATAATGTTCGATATGAACCTGATTTAGGATACAATTTACTAAGTGTTGGACAACTAATGGCTAGTGGATATTCCGTATCATTTGATGATGATGCTTGTGTGATCAAAGATAAGAAAACAGGTCAAGAGATGATTACAGTCAAGATGAATCAAAGCAAAATATTCCCGTTGGAAGTCTCGAATATGGGAAGTTTTGTTCTTGCTGCTGGAGGAAAAGATGACTCAAAGTTATGGCATTTGCGATATCAAAATCTCAACATCAAGGGTTTGTCATTGTTAAATCATAGAGGTATGGTTCTTGGGCTACTAAAATTATCTCTATGTATTTATGTGAAGGGTGTGTCTATGGAAAACAAACCCGAAAGTCGTTTCAAGATGGGAAGGCTTGAAGAGCCTCAAAGTGTATTGAATTAATTCATGTTGATTTATGTGGGCCTATGCAAAGTAAATCTCTTGGTAGTTCTCATTATTTCTTGTTTTTTACTGATGACTTGCATGAGTTGTGTCTATTTTTTAGAAAGAAAATCAGAGACTTTTGAGAAGTTCAGACACTTTAAAGCTAAGGCGGAGAAGAAAAGCGGGGGGTTCATCAAAGTTCTTCGCAGTGATAGAGGTGGAGAATTCTGGTCCAATGAATTCAAGCTTTTTTGTGAAGAAAATAACATTCATAGGGAATTGACAACTCCTTACACTCCAGAGCAAAATGGTTTTGCTAAAAGAAAGAATCGGATAGTTTTAGATATAGCAATAAGTATGTTACAAATAAAGAGACTTCTAAGTCAATTTTGGGCAGAGGCAATGGCAACATAAGTATATTTGCTAAATATCTCTCCAACAAGAGCCATCATAAGCCAAACTCCATATGAAGCATGGCATGGAAGAAAACCATTTGTAAGTCATTTAATAGTTTTTGGTTGTATTTTTTATGCTTTGGTAAATTCTCAAGTCCACCAAAAACTTGATGAAAAATCTAAAAAATGCATTTTTGTTGGTTATTGTACTCAATCCAAAGCATATAGATTATATAATCCTCTTAATGACAAAATTCTAATAAGAAGATATGTAGTATTTGATGAGAATGCAAGATGGGAATGGCCAAACAATGAAGAAAAGTTACAACAACAGGTTCCATTGGTGAAAGAAGATTCTACAAATGAAGGTTAACAACCAACTTTAGCAAGCGCAGATGGATCCTCCATGGGGTCACCATATTCAACACCTCCATCATCAACTCAAAGTCATAACTCTACAGGATCATCAGATGAAACACCACTAACAGAGTTTAGATCTTTGTCAGATATATATGCCTCTTATCAATTTGCTTTTATAGTTTTAGATCCTATGAGTTATGTTGAAGCAACAAAAATAGAAGAATGGAAAAATGCAATGGTAGAGGAATTGACAACAATTGAAAAGAATGCAACATGGGAGATGATGGATTTACCAGAAGGCAAAAATGCAATTGGTTTGAAATAGGTTTTCAATACAAATTTTGCTGCAGATGGAAGCATACAGAAGCACAAAGCACGATTAGTGGCAAAAGGATATGCGTAACAATATGGTATTCATTTTGAGGAAGAATACGCTCTAGTAGCTCGTTTGGAGACTATGAAAATTGTTCTTGCATTGGTGGCACAACTACAATGGCCAATTTATCAATTTGATGTGAAATCAGCATTCCTTAATGGAGATTTGCAGGAAGAGGTTTATGTAGCACAACCAGAAGGTTTCATAAAAGAAGCAAAGTGGGAAAGGTGTAAAGTTTGGAAAAGGCATTATATGTTTACTTTTGGATCAAGAGTAATCAATTGGAGTTCCAAGAAGAAACCCATAGTTGCACTATCATCTTCAGAAGCAAAATATGTTGCAGCAACTTCAGTTGCCTATCAATCTATCTAGTTAAGAAGAATTTTAGCTGAACTTCAACAGGAGCAAAAGGGAACAACAAAGATATTTTGTGACAACAACAAAGCAACAATCTCTATGACTAGAAATCCAACATATCATGGCAGAACAAAGCATATTGATATTCATCTTCATTTCATATGTAATTTGGTTGTAGATGGAGAAATAATTCTAAAGTACTATAGCACTCACGAACAATCGGTAATCATTCTAATAAGTCTTTGTCGAAGGAGATTGGTGATTTATCCTTTAATATATCTATGTTTTTTAAATAAGGCAAATTGGCATAAATAGTCCTCAAACTATGGCCATTTGGTGACATTGGTCCTTGAATTAATTTTTTTCTTTTGACATTGGTCCCTGAATTATGTTAAATTGTGTGGGATTGGTTCTTCCATTAAAAATTTATATTATTTTACAGTTAATTTCAAGAAAAAAATTGTCCAAAGGCATTTTAGTCATTTCACAATAACATTATACAAAAGAATATATTATTGATACAAATACACATACATATAGTCATTTTTCTCATTATTTTCACTGTACATATATACATATATGTTGGCCTTTTTCTCTTTTTTTTTTTGTATAATGTTATTATGAAATGACTACAATTCCCTTTGGTAAATTTTTTTTTAAAAAAAATTAACGGTAAAATAATAAAGATTTTTAATAGAAGGACCAATCCCACACAATTTAACATAATTCAAGGACCAATGTCACCAAAAAATTAATTCATGGACTAATGTCACCAAATGGCCATAGTTTGGGGACTATTTATGCCAATTTACCTTTAAATAATGTTGGTCCATTTGTTTGTGCTTTCCCCTAATAGATTCATAACATCTCGTACAATAAAATAAAATAATATATAACATAACATGTGATACTTGAATTCAAATTTTGAAATATGTAAGAATTTATTATGAAATATAAGACGGATTTAGGTAAGTATTGTTAACTCTGATTTGATACAATAAAGATAATTATCAAATAATTGATCGTAAAAATTACTAGCTAGACCATTATTAACAAGAGATTGTATTTATGTTTGCAAGTAGAGAACACTATATTTATATAATATAGTATATTATATAATATTTACATATATTAACAAACAGATAAGGGGAGAGAGGATCCCCTATTGTCGAAACTTAAAAACAATAAATATAGCACACTATATTTATATATACTATTATTTTCTCTCTTTCTCTTTCCTTTTGTTTTCTTCTTTCCGTAATTTTCTCTTTTCACACTTCTAATATACTTATGAGAGAGCTCTATATATAAAGGTTAGAGTTGTAAATGTTACCACAAAAGATAGAGAAGGGAGGAGATAATATCATCTCTATTCAATTAAGGATATTGAATAAAGTTTTCATGAATGTGAATTGAAACTCCTTATCTAATCTTAGATCAAGAAGTTACTGTTGGATATCCAGATACACAAACGCGCACATATATGTATTTCATAATACTCCCCCCTTGGGTGTCCATTACATAAAGAATATGTCTCGTTAAAATCTTACTAGATAAAAATCCAACGAAAAAAAAAAAAAAAAAAATCTAGTGAAAGAAAAAGAGTACACTATTCTCTATGTTAAATATTAACCGATGCTTGCTAATCTTCTTTACTAACTTTTCAAGTGTTGTAGTCGGTAAAGTCTTGGTGAATAAATCTGTCAGATTATCACATGATCGAATCTGTTGTACATCAATTTCACCTCTTTTCTGGAGTTCATGAATAAAGAAAAATTTCAGCAAAATGTGCTTTTTTCTATAACCTTTAATATATTCCCTTTTCAATTGAGTTATACAAGCTACATTATCTTCATATATAGTAGTAGGAATTTCTTTCTCATGTGATAAACCATAATTTTCTAGGATGTAATGAATCATTGATATTAGCCACACACATTCTCCGCTTACTCCATGAATTGCTATAATTTTAACATGGTTAGAAGAAGTGACTGCTATAGATTGCTTTGTAGAGATCCATCATATGGCAATACCGCCACATGTAAATAGATAGCTAGTTTGAGAATGTGCTTTATGTGGATCAAATAAATAACCCACATCTGCACAACTAATTAACATAGGACTAATGTTTTTTTGAATAAAATAATTCGAGAGAGATTGTCTCTTGGAGATATCTAAGGACATTTTTAATGCCATTCCAATACCTTTGAGGCGGACAAGAACTAAATCTTGCTAATAAGTTCACAGAAAATGCTATATCAGGTCATGCGTTATTAGCAAAATACATCAGTGCACCAATGGCACTAAGATATGATACTTCAGGACCACGTAGTTCTTCATCATCTTATGTAAGTCAGGAAGGATCTTTAGTCACTTCTAATGATTGAATGACTATTGAAATGCTCAAAGGATGTGCTTTGTCCATGTAAAATCTTATCAAGACTTTTGTTGTATATGTCGATTGATGAATAAAAACTCCATGTTCAACATAGTCAATTTGTAAACCAAGGCAAAACTTTGTTCTACCAAAATATTTAACTTCAAATTCTTGTTTCAAACAATGTTTTACCTCTTGGAGCTCTTCTAGATTTCCAATAAGATTGATATCATCAACATATATAACAAGGATCACAAATCAAATTCCAAATTTCTTAATAAAAACACATGGACATATTGGGTTATTTTTATACCCAAATTTCAACAAGTATTCACTAGACGATTATACCACATGCGTCCAAATTGCTTCAAGTCATACAATGATTTTTGTAATTTAATGGAATAATTTTCACTAGAGCTAGAATTATATGCTTTAGGTATATTAAATCCTTTTGGGATCTTCGTATAAATATCATTGTTTAGGCTTCCATGTAAGTATGCAATAACTACATCCATAAGACACATGTCAACCTTTTCATGTATTGCTAGACTCACAAGGTATTTAAATGTAATTGCATTAATTACAAGTGAATGTGTTTCATCATAGTCAATACCTGACTTTTGAGAAAAACATTGTGCCACAGGTAGCGCTTTATATCTCACGACTTCATTATTTTCATTTTGTTGTTGAACAAATACCGATTTGAAATCGATTGGTTTTACACCTTCGAGTGTTGGAAATACAGGTCCAAAAACCTCACATTTTGTGAGTGAATTTCATTTTGATTGAATTGCACCTTTCCATTTTGACCAATCGTCTATATATTTGCATTCATCAACTGATGTTGGTTCAAGTTCCTTCTCATTTTGTAAAACATCAAGGGCTACATTATATGAAAAAATATTATTAATAATAGTTTTTTCCCAATTCCAACTTCTTTCGAAAGTGGCATAATTTATGGACATTTCAATGTTATTTTCACTGATTTTAGAAGTAGAGATCTTATCATCAATTGTCTCTTGGTTATTTTTCATGATAATCATTTAATTCTCTTTTCTTTTGAGAATTTTCATCTTTAGAACCAAAAGGTCGACCACGCTTCTAGTGTGCTTTTGATTCAACTGCTACAGGGATAACATTTTTTCTAGCTAGGACTTCTATCCATATAAGAGCATCTATAGCTGGAATGTGTGATTTGGTTACTATTGTGGGGCTTCCAAAAGTATTTGGTAATTTTGAATTTCCAGTTCACTCGCTCTAGTATGCAGATCTAAATAATGCAATGATGTTATCCATGCTTGTTCTTTCTTGTATTGTTTATTTTATCCCTCTAATTTAGGGAACAAGGATTCATGAAAATAACAATCAACAAACTTTGTTGTAAATACATCACCTATTTTTGGTTCAATATATTTGATTATGGAGGGAGAATCATAACCAACATGTATCCTCAATCTACTTTGAGGACCCATTTTAGTATGCATATTTAGTGCTATTGGAAAGTACACTGCACACTCAAATATTCTCAAATGAGCTATATCTAGCTCTGAACCAAAAGTCAATTGTAAGGGAGATTATTTTTGACAACTTGTTGGCTTATATGCACAAGTGTTGCAATATGCAGAATAGCATGACCCCAAGCATATGTGGGGAGATTTGTTCTCATTAGTAATGGTCTTGCAATTAGTTGCAGGTTTTTAATAAATGATTTAGCTAAACCATTTTGAGTATGAACATGAGCTACAGGATGTTCAACAATAATGCTAGTAAACATACAATATGCATCAAATGCTTGGGAAGAATACTCATCAGCATTATCCAAACAGATTCTCTCAATAGGGCGATCTAGAAATTACGCTCTTAAGCGAATGATTTAGTCTAATAATCTCGGAAACACCAAGTTGTGGGTTGATAATAAATAAACATGTGACTATCTAGTCGATGCATCAATTAAAATCATAAAATATTTGAATGGCCCACAAGGTGGATGAATATGTCTACATATATCACTATGAATTTGATCAAGAAAAGCTGGAGATTCAATTCCCACTTTTGTAAGGGAAGGTATAATAACCAATTTTCCTTGAGAACATGCAACACATGAAAATTTACCTAAACGAAGACAAAACCATTGTATTCTTTAAAAGATGACTGTGCATATTTTTAATAATTCTTCTTATCATAATTGATTCTGGATGAACCGATCGGTCATGCTAAACTGTAAATATAATTGGATCTGTAAACTTATGTTTTACTAAATGATGCACTGCAGTTGCATAAATTTTTGCATAGTATAGGTCAGATGAGAGAGATGGTAGTTTCTTTAACAATAATTTCTTACCCAAGGTACTCTAAGTATTGTAGAGATACCCATAGTTACTTTCTTCTAATGTTTCAACGTGATGTTAATTTTTTTAGATATCTTTGAAACTCAATAAATTTCTTCGAAATTTTTAGGAAAATAATGCTTTGTATATAACAATTGTTGTTTCTTCAAGTAATAATATACTAACTCTTATGGAGCCTTCAATTAATTTTGCACTACCATATATTGTATTAGCTTTTGTTTCTCCCCTATTAAAATGAGAAAAATATTTCTCACTTTTAAGTATGATGTGCGTAGTTCCACTATCAATGAGAAATATGTTTTCAATGTTATTCTCATTAAATGGAACAATAGTCATTTGAATATAACAAAAATATTAAATGTAAAATTAAATAAAATAATATATTATAAAAGCAAGGTAAAGTAACAAATATAATATAATTATAATATTGAAAATATAATAAATAAAATATTTAATAGAAATATCAAAATTAATTTTTACTAGAAATAGTCTATGATATTTTAAGTGATCAATTCCTCTTTTAGATATCACATCCAACCAAGTAATATATCAAAATTAACATTTTTAACATTTTTTACAATATTAAAATATCATATATATGAAAAACATATAATATTTTTTATCTCTAATATATTTGCATAGGTAATACATATATATATATATATCTAAAGTTCTACTAAATTTAAACATAATATAAATTATATTCATAGAAAAATATAAAGACTTGCAACTTCAGATGCATAGCATATTTTTGGAAGGAGGACTATCTTCTGGTGGTCAAACATTTATTTTAGATTATAACATATAAATGGTGGGTCTTTAACGATAAAATAACTTACGGTAAAAAAAAAAAAAAAATCAATAGTCCAATCTTATGATTGTAATGTATTATCTTGTACAATGATGTATGTTAAACCCACTGTCACCAAATGCATTTCTACTTGATAAATAATTTTTTCCAATGATATCAAGAGCAATAAATTCAAATTTGGTGAGATTAGTCATACTAGTATAAATTTAAATGAAAAGAAGAAATATGTCTCGACTTTATATTATAATTTCGAAAATCAAAACTCAGTTGATAGTTTCATGCTGATGTTGTAAATTTATTAGAATATATATATATATTAATATAATATATAGAATAATAGTAATAATATAAGTAATAAAACTTAGAAAATAATTATAAGAAAGACAAGTTATTAGAACACTATATTTATATATAATATTATTTTTCTCTCTTTTTTTTTTTTTCTTCTTCTTCTTAGTTGGCCTGTCAATGGGTCTAAAATACCCGAATCCTACCCGGACCCGATCATAAAAATACCAGGTACGGGTATAGTTTTTCCATACCCGTACCCGGACCCTATCCGTATCCGAAAATTAAATATTAATTGGGTCCGGGTACGGAACTATAAATACCGTACCCGATACATACCCGATCCGAAAATTT